>CM077442.1:45701073-45991073 GCA_039654765.1 Mylopharyngodon piceus
GGTGCGATTACTCTGTTAGTGCGGTTCATTTGAATAAGTGTGAACGCTACCATCCGAATCCTGGTGCGCACAAAACAAGACCTTTTCAGGGGTCTCGGTCCGCTTCCAAATGAACTCTGGTGCAGTTCGACTGAAATATGAAACCAAATACATCTAAACAAACCAAATACAGGACGTGATGCGACCCTAAAAGGGAGAATGCTCAAGCATATCTGGTTTTTCTCATCATAGGCCCTGTTTCCACCTGGTATTAAGATGCGTTTTGGTCGATCGGATCACAAGTAGACAAGAGACACATTTCCATTTACACCTGGTGTTTTAATCCGGTTCCACTTTCAATCACTTCTGTCCTGATTTCTTCAAGGGGAGGGTCTATGGGTATGTATGGGTTTTTTCAGATATTTTGATCTAATGGACAAAATAAGCTTGTGCAATTTACATATGAACACGACCGGAGACAACGGAAAAACACACAGAGAGTATCAGCTTTCATTTCTGCTCTGATGAGCCAGCTGAACGTTGTGAGAAATCAGGAATGTTGAGAGAACATGGTGATTAGTACATTTTTTGTCTTCAAACCAAATTTGGGTTTTCAGCCAACAAAGTTTAAATCCCATCTGGCTAGCGCTTTTTCCATTATGTATGCTTTAAGTCAGTAGGCGGAGAGCAGGCGGTCTTTAGTGGCTGTTTGAACACATTCGACCACATGAGAGTTTCCACAAAAACAATCCGGTCGAATGCGTTTTTGACTACCTCTGGAAGTGGTCGAAAGTGGACAAACTCAAAACATTTTGCACCTCATTTACACCTGTATTTAGCGTCGTCCACTTGTGAGCCGATCGACCAAAACACATCTTAGTACCAGGTAAAAACAGGGCCATAGTCGCGATGTTGCCCACTACAGTTTGGTAACGGTAGTCTGAACCACGTCTCCTTGCAGCAGATCTCTGTTTGTGTGTGCACTTTCTACTATATACAGTAGTAGGTCAAAAACAGTAGAAGTATGTCCGAATTCACAGTACTCATAAAAGAGTAGGCGAAAAGTACCCAGATGGTCTACTACATCCGGTGTCATGACAAATCGGGTCCTCCCTCGAAATCAGGTCTCCACAATCTGTCAGTTAATGATTATCCTATATGAATGATATTAATTTAAAATACGCATAGCTTACTATATAATGCATAAGAAAACAAATTAGTGAATAATAAAACCAACTGAACTTAATTTCTAACACAGATTAACTGTTGATTAATAAATAATAATAGCCTATTAAGTGAATAATTGAACATCATTAATTTGTTTTATTTATAACTGAAATATTTGGACATTTCACACTTAATTTAACACAATTACATTAAAGATTATTGTGAATACATTAATGGTAATTGCAAATGTGTGTATAAACTAAGCTATCAGGCTATTCGGGTATCTGTATGCTATGCTAGTACATAAGCTAACTAATACAGACATAAATGGTCATTATAACGTAGTTGAAACTGCATTTATCATAACATGATTTTGTAGGAATTGTAATCAGGCACTAAAGAGAGTACCTATTAAAAGCAATCTGAACCAATGGGATCGCGTGGGGTCCTAACGGAAACCTGAGAGAACAAATTCAGAAGTGCGAGATATTTTTTAATTATACCTTCTTTTTTTTTTTTTTTTTTTTTATTCAGTAGCAGAAACAAGCTTCCATTAACCCTTTATTTTTTGCAGTTTGGCCAAACAATATCAAGAAATATTTCTTCTGATTCGTCACACTGAGCACACTACAGTGTGGGATACAGTGCTGAGGAGAACAGACAACATTTGCATACTGTAAACACTGCAGATACTACAATTTGCAAAAGTAGTAGCATGCCATCCTGAACATATACTGTATGTAAATCATTGTGTTTACCTTTGAGGTAGCCCTGTGGTGTTCGAGAATGCCGGATCTGCATGAAAACAGTAAGTGTCACCACGTTTCCCACCACTATGGCGAAGGCTAGACTGACCATGAACATGACTGCCAACGTTCGGTTTAGCAGTCCACAGCAGCGGGCTGTGCAGAGAGGTGCCAAAGTTTGTCCTGCCCATGGATATTCAGTCACGGTCTGGTTAGCTGTCTCCATTATCCCAAGTTGAGATCGCCTGGGTACACCAAAGTTGTCCAATAGTGCAGCCTTCCAACAGTCTTCATGCCTCTAGCAGGCACTGATATAGACGGGCTAATCAAGTCAGTATTTTGGGTGGTTTTGTTGTTTGCAGTGAATTACAACCCTGTGAAAAAGCAGAGAAAACAGTTTGCACATTTTAACATAATACAAGACACTGTAATCAAAGCTTGTATTTATTTTGCTCCTAGTTGCATGGTGTTGATAACAAGTCTGTGCAAATGTATGCTAACAAATCAAGAGTCCAATTTTATGTAGAATTGGTAAGGGCAAGTGTACAGAGGAAGAATATTTGCAAGGTAAATAGTTTAGGTTTTACCATGTGAGCATCATTATCATCAATTGAGGATGAGTACTTGTTCACATGAATGAAATGTATAGTAATGTGTATGTGTAATGCATGTATAATTCATTCATTCAAATAAATGTAATCTCATGCACTACTTTATCTCTGTGTATGATTCAAAGTGGGCAGAATGCTAGATCTAACGATCTGACGAAAATAATCATCATTTTTACCCTTCCGATCAAATATTGTGCTGCAAACATCAATTACAGCTTTAAGTTGTCGATGCTGGCAAATGACCATGGTATAAGTGGGATAATTCACGGCTAGCTGTGCATTAAACCATTTGAATGCACTCCGCTTCACGTCGGGTGGTTCTTTGCCTCCATGTCATGCATTATCTCTTATGTATAAGCTGGTCAACAATTGGATAAAGCAATTATTCACTAAAAAATGACACCCTTGTAAAAAAAAAAAGTTTATTAAAGTGCCTTATTAGTATACTTTAGAGCTGCACGATTCTGGATAAAATGAGAATCATGATTTTTTGGTTTCAAATAGAGATCACGATTCTCCCATGATTCTGAATATACAACTAATCAAAATAACGTAATTTATTAGATGTTCTGACAAAATATTGACTGCTGGAAAATGTTTAATTAATTTGAATGAATTATTTTAAAAAATAGTTTTGAATGAATTCAATGACAATTACTTGTTTCATTACTGGATAAATCAGTGTTTTTGAACGATTCTTTTAAATGAATGATTCAAAGACAAATACATTTTTTAACAGTCACTTGTCGCCACCTAATGGTGAAGATGTAATTGATACAACTGTTATTTAAATCGCCAAGTTAGTTTCAAAAGGTTGTTTGCTCTATTTTGATCGCTATCGTAGACATCAGTGTTTATATCCGAACTATAAACTTTTATCTCAGTACTTCTATGATGGTTTGAATATTTGTAACACAGAGAAATAACTACTGTAGGGTTCAAAACTGCACTCTCTGACTCAGCGCAGCAGCAAAAAACACAGATCTGAATGTTCCGGTATGATTTTGTCAAAGGTTTAATAGACACAAGCGAATCGTTGTCATTAATAAAATAAGACTGCGTGGGTCGCGTTCGAATCGAGATTGTGACCTTTTTAAGATTATTTGTGCAGCTCTAGTATACTTCTTTTTAACTAAAATAAGAGAGTATTGTCATGTTACTTGTTTCCTGTTAGGACTTTTATGTTTAGTTTGAGTTAGTTTCCTGTTTCCTGTTTTGTAGTTCTTTTGGCTCCCTTTGTTACTCCCTGATGGTTTGCACCTGTGTGTTGTTTTTCTAGTTATCGCTGTATAAATAAGCCCCAGTGTTTGCTGTGTCAGGGTATGTTTAAATGACAATGATGTACTAAAAACGGAAAACTTTCGCGTATAGACGATTGGACATTAACAAAACAATTCCTGTTAAAAACGACTAAAAAAATCTGTATTATGCTACCAGGCCAGTAGTTGGCAATGTCACTTTGTAAGGAAACCTTATGCTGCCTTGCTATCGGAATTATCGTAAATACGAGTTTCCAAGGTAAAAATTGCACATGAACGCCCTCTTATGTCGTGTTTACCACTGGGAATTTCGAAAATAATTTTGATACCCAAATTCCCGAGATGGGCTTGCCAGAAACTTTAAACATGGTGGAGGGGAGAACTATTGCTGTGACAGGTATGATTTATTATTCCCCACAGCAGTTAGATCATCTTGTCTTGTAATTAATGTAGTGCATATTTACATATGAATAATCATTTGAAGCTCATTTTATGTTTTATACACAACGAAAATAGCCTGCATTTGACCGAAATTACAGAATCGTCAGCAAGAGGATCTAGATAGCATTGTGAATGTTTATATGGTTGTCAGTACTACATACTAAATATAATTTTGGTTTTAATAAAATTTTCCCAATATGATTCCTGTTCATTCCGACAACAAGCTCTTCTGAAGTGGAAATTATGAAATTTCCGATAGCATGTGAAGGCAGCATTACACTCGCCTATAGACCTTATGTAGCCCCGCCCCTTTTCAGCGCTGCGCTCGTTGTCTTTTGTCTTCCGGTTTGTATTTCCACAGCGATCTTATGTATTTATGAATGAACTGCTCATTTTAAAATCTTCCCGGTCTACTGACATTTGTTTAAGACATCTGCTTTAAACATTACAATGCTCACGATAACTTTCATTAACTCTACAACAAGTAAATCCACTTCACCAGCGATGCCATAGAAATGCTACCACAAAAACGGAAGTTCAAAGCTAATATTATAAAGATGGCGGCGCGCTTGTTTCTCTGGCGCATAACACGTAATACGCATGTGCATGACGTCACCGTTTTCACAAATTCGCATTTTTGTAGTTTACAACGGTATCGTTTTTAAAAACTTGCACTTTGAAACCCATTTTCAAAAGTTTGCATTTTCAGGCACCCAAAATGGCGTTGTCATGTAAATGAACAGCCAAAACGCATAAAGTTTTCAGGTAAATGCCCCCTTAGTTTGTCAGTTGTCTCTTGTATTCCTGCTCTTTGTGTTTCTTGGCTTTCCTGTTTTGTTTTAACAATGTTTTCGATTTTTGTACTGGAAAACAAGACAAAAATACAAAAAATTTTGCAGTGTCTCCTGTGATGCTCTCTGTATGAATAAATAGTGGAAGAAACAAAGATGATAGATAAAGACAAAAGAAGGGTGTGAAAAATCTCTCCACCATTGTTATGAGACATTCAGTGTCTGGATCTGGGACATTTCTGCGTCCCAGTAGCTATTAGATATGTTTGCAAAAGCAAGCGCACATACAGTACTTTGTGATTTTAACAAACTCTTAACCCTATATTTCAGAGCTTCATTCGTTCTGCACATCGACATGAATAATGCAGCGTCCTGAGCCATATACTGTATATAGAGACCGAAATATCACTTGTGAGTGAACACTTTTGCAGTATAAGTGCAGTAAGACACTAGCAATGCATTGGCAACCACCTGCTGGTAGTGCACAGCAATACCTTTTCGATTCAATTCCTGAGATAGCAAACAGGATGGAGAACTGCAATGCAATTTTGAATGTAAGGATGATGTAGAATGGCGAGAAGTAGGGCGGAGCCGTGGGAATGGAGCAGGGCCGGTGGTTTTAGTGTGAAGAACATTTTAATAATCCAAAGGACCTTTTTCCATTATAAAGAACCTTTTGTGAAATGGAAAGGTTCTGTTGATTTTAAAGTTTCTTCATGAATGCTAACAAAGAACCTTTATTTTTAAGAGTGTGTTTGTGATTAACAGTACTGCAGAGAAACAGGAACCAAAATAAAATTCATTCTTAATCAACATATATGGATATATTTCATCTAGGAAGATGTCGTTTCATCTGTTCTGTCTTGTAATTCTTGCAGCATCTCTTTAAAAAGAACCCAAAATTTGCCTTGACTGCTTTCAATGCTTTTAAACTTAGAGTTAGACTCCAGCTCTCAGTGTACTAACTGAACTTTAGCATGATAAATATTATGTGAGCATTAAAATAGAAAGCTCTGCTGGGGCTTCTTAGCAGTTATGACAGCGTCTCAACTGGACACCAACACACACACCCAAACTCACAGTCTCTCTGTGTCGTTCTCTCACTATCTGTCAAAAAAGTTTTACATCTTTTACTACACTTGCATTTAGTAGGAAGTAGGACAGAGTTTCTTCTAATGAATCCAACTGAGACGTTGCTTTTGCAGTGGCTTATTCATTATGAACTAAAGCTCTGAGACCGGAATCAAAACTAAAACTTAACTTACTAAATTATAGTTTATTCAACAGATTGCATTAAGTGAAACTTGGAAATGGTATGCCGATACTCTACCAAACTACAAGATAAAATTCAACTATTGCTCTCAAATCTCTGCTTCACAACCTAATAAGCTGCCTCTGTGTATAGGCCTACTGTTAATTATTGACTTAAAGGTGCAGTCACATTTATCGTTACTTGGCAACATTTTGTGGGCAAAATCCAGTCATTCTAATAGCAATCCACCCGATTGAGAGTTTTGCACGAGGGCAAAAAAGTTTCCCACACAGATTTCGCTCATGTTGGTAAATTTTCACTGGCAAAAAAAATCCATAGTCTCCTGTCAATAGCGTAGTGATGAATGAAGCACGGCTCACACAGGATTTTTTGTGGTTCTTGTTTTGGTTTTGGTTCTTGTTCTAAACTTTGCATGCAGTGGCAAATCTGCTGCTTTTCTTCTTATATCCATCAGAACAAATGTCCTGTAAATGACACGACTCAGTGCTGCCCTCTGATGTCTGGTAAAGTGTAAAAAAGCAATTTTACCGCACATGTGCTGAAGTTGTCCAGCCGCGCTTATCCGCGGTGGAGTATACTTTAAAAAGCTGTGCAGACAAGACTGTGCACGAGATGGAGCGGAATGCAGAAAATGAAGTATACCCGGGCCTTAACAAACTAAAGTGAATGATTTTAACTCTGTACATAAGAAGAAACTTGCATGTCACAAAAATAACACAGATTCCATTTGATTTTAATGAAGTATGTTGCTAATAATAATCCAGTACTTTAATAAATAAAAAATTGGAGTGTCTATTTACTCTAAGTGCAGAAAGCCACACTCCGCCCTAATCTGTGGTTAGAGGCAAGAGTAGGGGTGGGTTTTTTCTATTTGCATTTAATGTCTATAAAAAAGGTAAAAATCAGGTGTTCATCTGGTGTTCACACCGGACACAAGCGGCGTGACGCGACGCGTCAAAAGATAATAGAACCCATTATAATCAGTGATATTGTCTACACTGGATGCGGCGCAACGAGACAACAAATTCCTGATAGTAAACAGATTCTCCGTTCTATTTCTGACGTAATCCAAGTGCTTTACGGTTTGTCGCGGTCAGTGTGTAGACAGATTTTAGCTGTTGCGGCATGATGCGATGCGATGTGACGCGACGCAACAAAATTTGTGTCTGGTGTAGACGTGTAAGAGTTTGCTTAAAACTTTAACACTTGAAATGAGAATACACACACACACACAAATTGACTGGATTCAAGGAGTTTTTGTGGTTGTAATAAAACAAGTAACAAATCCTTCCCTTGGGGGTCAATTTGACATATAATGGCACATATAAGAGCACACACAAGTGATTAGATTTGAATGCATCTACAATGCAGAACAGGGTTTTTTTTTAACCTTATTAACTTGAAATATTGCAAAATATGACACTTTATTATAAATACAAAACTAAAAAAATGCTCAAAATAAAAACAAAATATGCTCAAATGTTTCCAATAAAAATGATTTTGTAATGTCTAAATATATACCTGAATGCATACAAAGCAAACTGACTTGAAATGGGACTTTAATTCCCAATTGTACAGTTCATTTGCTCCATATATAGAACTATAAGGCCATGTAGTAGCAATAATCATGAAATGCCATGTTTTTTTTGTGTGTGTTTTTTTCTCTCACAAGAGGTCAGCAGAGATGCCCAGTGCATGATCTATTGTGCTGGTTTAAATTATTTTGTTTTTAAGTGAAAGAATGTGCTTATATTAAAATTACTAGTAAAAATCCAGTAATTTAGAGGTAAATAAAATAATTAATAACAAAAATCTCAAAAAAAAAAAAAAAAAAATTGCATTTTCTGGACAAAAAAAAAAAAAAAAATGAAAAGTGTTATTTTAAGGCTTTGGGTCATTTTGAAACGCGAGGGAAGGATTTGTTACTCTGTCAGTAATCAACATATTTCTCAAACAAAACTTTTTTTTTTTCTTGAGGGATTGCCTTCACCACAAAAAAATGCTTGTAAAAATGCTTGTAATACGGTCTTCTAATGTGTCAAAAATGAAATATCTTAAGAAGCAGCACAGCTGTTCACCTTCTGCCACAGCCTTCATGTTGGGACCATGATATTTTTCCAAAGAGAATAGAAACTCTGCAGTGTAAATAATAGCATTCAGCACAGGTTTTGTATGTTTGCTCCTTTGCCTAATCTGCATAAATAATTTAATGAATTGGCATGGATAGTGCTTACAAATAAACAGTGCTTTCAGTAGGAACAAGTGTTTTTGTCTGATTTCATTTTTCATGTTTTTCCTTCTCTAAGTGAAAACTAGCACTAATAAGAGTTTCGTATCATACACATCACACATCTCCCATTGCTCTCAAAATATGTCTGTGATTCTGAAATGAAGAGGTTGTCACTTCAGTTGTCAATCTCTTGCATATCAGAACTGCGTGTGAGCAGAAACATGTTTAGAGGACTGCCAATCATATCCTGCTGCTAACTATGCAAATAAATACACTGCATCACTAGAGAAACTGTACCTGTGATTTTTTTTTTGCTCCACTCATGTAGCACCCTTTTTGATTGTGGAAAATTACTACGCATGTGTGGATTACACAGGTTACAGGTTACTATATTTGTGTGCTGTATGTATTTTATGCATATTACAGTGCTATGTCGTTATCTTAGCAAAATACTGTCAATGCGGATGTCAAACCGTTCGTACTAATGTATTGAAGTCAACTACTGTTCCAAATGAAGTGTCACTTATGAAGCGTTTAGGTAGACAGACACTGAAGCAACTAGGTTTTGGAACACAGCCAGTCTGTCAACCAAAGGAAAATACATTATATACTGTGAATAAGTGATGGTGGAAGTGAGCTATATACAAAAGGGATTCTTTAGTGTAGTGTCGTGGCAGCAAAATGCTTTATATGGAAGTCTCTATAATTCCAGACAGTCTAGAGAAGACAGTCATCTATTGGAGTAATGGAGTGACCAGCACTGGACCCTGAAGCCCTGCAGGCCTGTAAATTGATTGTGTGAGTCTGTCTTAATCTTTCTGTCCAGCCTCTGCCTTTTCATACTTATTTCGACATCTTGCACTTGTTATTTTTTACACTTATTATGTTTGGACCACAGTAATTGTGGCAGGGACTGATCATTCTGAGAGTTGGAAATAGGAAAATCCGTGTGCATTAGTTATCATTTTCACAAACGGTGGGTCGCAAGACCGTTTTGAGTGGGTCACGGAGTGTGTGGTCAAAAAAACAACATCAACAACATAAAATGTAATTCTAAATGTTTTTCTGGTACTTGGCTTTTATTTTGAAAGATGTGCGTTAAGGGTTAGTTCACCCAAAAATGACATTTCTGTCATTAATTACTCACCCTCATGTCGTTCCAAACCCGTAAGACCTTCGTTCATCTTCGGAACGCAAATTACGATATTTTTGATGAAATCTGAGAGTATCTGAATCACACATTGGCAGCAATGTCATTACATCTTTTGAGGTCCAGAAAGGTATTAAAGACATCGTTAAAATAGTCCACGTGACTGCAGTGGTTCAACCTTAGTGTTATGAAGCGACGAGAATACTTTTTGTGCGCAAAAACAAAACAAAAATAACGACTTTATTTAACAATTTGAACTTTTGTCATATGCAGTTGACGTAGTGAACGCAGTTCAACGCTTCAGTGTTCTACGTCTGAACGCCAGCTCGGTATTGGCCAATAATGAGTCGGTGTTCATTCGGCGTTGTGTTATTTTTGTCTACCTCATGTAGGAGATTTAATGCGGGTCGGGTTGCGGTTTTTATGTCAAACGGGTCGGGTCGGGTCGGGTCGGGTGCGGGCTAAAATTATTGTTTTTGTCAGATATCGGGTCGGGTGTGCTGTTAATAACTGCGGGTGCGGATTTATCAAAAAGGACCCGTGCAGGACTCTGCTGTACTGTAGTGATTCAGGATAAGACAAAAACACGGTTTGGAAAATGGATTCATGATGTACTCGCTCATTATATAATTTTTGTAAATTTTACCAAAAAAAGTTAAAGACAGCAGCTTTAGGTAAATAGTGCCTGAGAAAAAAAAAAAGCTTTGTCCTGATTCAGTATCTGCTGTCAGATGAGATGCTGTCAGTGTCTTTATTCTAATGTTGTTTTCGTATCTTGCTACGAAATAAAAAGTCTTTCACCTCAGAAAAATGAACTGTCCCCTCCTCTCAGCTGTTACTGTTCTCGCGGTGCACAAATATGTGGAGGCGCATGCTCGGTGTAAAGAGCGAATGCAATGTCGTAGTTACTTTGTCAATCATGATATTACCAAAAAGTACCAATAAATTACGTAATTTACGTACGTCATGTGTTAGCTGGGAAGGATTTGCATGCAGGTATGATGTTCATTCTATTCTATATCAGTGTACATATGTTTTTTTTTTAACAGTTTATATTAGCATATAGGCTTATTGTGTATTTACTATAGTAACTGTAGATTTCAAAATACTTTATTTTCACTTATTTTTTATTTTCTATATTTTTAATGACTGTGGTGGCTCATATCAACTCAATAACTTAAATGTATTGACAAAAACTAGTTTAGTACTGCTATTTTATATCCTTACCTTATATAGGAATAACAAGTAGCGGAACTTTTATTATGCCACAGTCGCCGGCGCCGCTTCTTCCGGTCAAGTGTATGAGGGGTAACACAGCGCTGTTTATCATATTAGATACATTTAAGTGTGTTGAAAATTATGTTATAACGTTAATCTGTGCGTTCGCTCAGCGGCTGCTATGAGACACTTGTTGCACACTGCAGTAAACTAGATCAATTTTAGAATATATTAATAAATGCTGGATGGCTTGTGTTGATAAATGGCATGCAATTAATTTTAAAATGTATTGTATGATGGAGAAAATGCTGTATTACTGTTACTAAAAATAAAGCTGCATCTGATTATGCTATATACATATATATATATATAGTGTTTTTCTCTGAGGCATGGTCAAGCATGGTACTCTTGGAAAATCAAGAAAACTAGATTTAAACAATAAGACTAAACATGTTAAGCTATATAACAATAATTTGTTTTCTGTCTATAAATATATCAAAACAGTTGTTTCCTTGTCTAATAAAACTTGTAATATATTAAAGCATCTTTAGTGTTTCAACGGTTTCTACAAAATAAAACCGGAAACGGAGGGTAACGCAGGTATGATGTCATTGACAGGCGACTCCCGGACACGTCCCGTATCCTTGGTTAAAATCGCGATTTTCTCACGATTTACAAATAGTTGGAAATATTTGGGATATTGGAAGTACTCAACTGAACAAAATATATAACATTGGCTTAGTGGTTTTTGGATATTTTACTGCAAAAATCTTACATATTGTGCCTTTAATGTGCATGTTAAGTACATGTTTGTGTGTCATCCATTTTTGTGAAATAAATTTGCTTGGTTTTTAAAAGCAAATAACCAGTTGAGAATTGACTGACAGGTGTACTTTCCAATAATTTAGTAATACCAGGGTTTACATTGCATATTGTCATAGCTTAGAATTTGAATATTTACTAATTTAAGTTAATGGTTAGTTACTTCATCTATTAATTAATTGCATTGTGGTTTTTATTTTATCCTTATTATGCATGCAGCTTTGACGGCCTAATATTGATTTAGAAACTACACGGACTATATGTAATAGAATAAAAAAATAATTTTTCACACTACAGGAGCATTTAAAATGAAGTAGTGGAGACTAATATGATCAAAAATGGTGAGATACCTTAAACAACTTGACCTTGTACATTGATATCAATTGTAGGTTTAGCTTTATCAAAGATTTGCAAGCCACTACAGGACTTTTCTATCTTTTGACTTTGTGAAGTGTGAGGGGTGTTTATTGGTTCATTCTCAATATACATGAAAATTAGTGAAAAAAAATGTCCTTTTAATGAAAATCTGCAGATAAACATGCTGTGTAAGAAATATTTTTTTTTAATCTACAGCAGTCATCTTCATGTAATGCTCTTACCTGTATTTCATATTCCTGAAAACAGTTTCTGAGTAGCAAAGAACAAGATAAAAGCCACTGTCAGCCAGTTTTGGTCCAGTCAAGATGTACAATAGAGTCCTGTTTGATTCCTGGTTGAATACACAATCTCCCGTCAGAAAACAGGTAAATCTCTCACACATACAGGAAAGAGCTAGTTTTTGAAATGATCTCTCTCTGTCAGACTTGTTATTCCTCCGTCCTCCACTGTTTTTCTTACCATCCCTTCCTTCCTTTGTCTCACCTTCCACGTTTTCTACTTCCCACTCTATATTGCAGCCTCTCACTCCTTGTTGACCTAGTCTGTCTGAAACTCTCTAACTCTCTTTCTCTCTTTCTCTCTCTCTCTCTCTCTCAAATGCTCAAGCCTTTACAGTTACATATGCATTCCACTCTCCTCCTCTCTCTCTCTCTCTCTCAGTGCGTTATCCTCCCTTTCCTCGCAGTGGTCCATTTGCCACTGGACGGCCACCCTCCTCTTTTATTGACTTCAAAAGATCTCCCGTCAATCAGTGGATCCTGACTAGCTCTACTCTTATTACTCTTATAATTACTCTTAGAATTACCACCTCCCATATTTTTCAGCAGCAAGGCCACTGCCTCATTCACTCTCTCCTCATCTTATTTTTTCTTCCACTTCATTCATAAAATATACACACAGATAGAGTAGGGTCTGCATTGAAAATCTGGTACTGAAGATGCATTTAAACCTGAAAAAGAAATGAAACCTTGAATGCAAGTGTCTTGAATGGATGTGCGTATATCAGTGGCTTAATCACCAGATCAGGTTGTATTGTTTATTGTGTTGATTATGATGACCTTCAACTTAACTGGTTTTATTCCTGAAATATAGAAGTTTATTGAAGACTTCTAAATGAAATTACTTACAAAACATATGTGTATATTCATTTTTATAGATTTAATGTAATATTTGGAGGGATTTCTTATAGAAATTATTTTTTTTACTTTTCAGAAGAGTGCCGTTTATGCATGCAAAACATGCCATTATGGTGTTATGGGTGGTTGCCAAGGCATTGCTATGCAGTTAGGGTTTTCTTGGTAGTTGCTAAGTGGTTGCTAGTGTTATGGGTGGTAACTTAATAGCACAAGAATGCACCCAAGGTTAAGTGCCAGCAAAAATTTGTAGTGATTCCTGCAAGCAATATGCACATATATTTTCCACAAATCAGTTTATAGCAGGGTTGCCAGGTCCGTGCAAAAAATGTAGCCCAATGGCCTGTCAAAAGTAGGCCAAAAATAGCCCAATGTGATTTTCTTAGTCGGGTAGCCAAATTCTCCATTGAATTTGTACGTCTGGGTGTTGTTTTAAGAGCATTGGGGGGCTGGAGCGGATGTGTGTGTGGCCCAGACAAACAATGCCAGAGCCATTATGGACAGGGCAAGGCTTTCTGGGCTGAGCTCTGGAGCTGGAGTGAACCCTTGGCTTGACTCTGGAGCGGACTCTGGAGAACATACTGGAGCAGACTCTGGACTGAACTCAGGGGCTGGAGCCGACACTGGAGTGGGCTCAGGGGCTGGAGCCGACACTGGAGCGGACTCAGGGGCTAGAGCCGACAATGAAGTGGATTCAGGGGCTGGAGCCGAAACTGAAGTGGACTCGGGCTGACGGCGACACTGGAGCGGACTCAGGGGCTGGACTGGGTGTGTGTGTGGCCCAGACACACAATGCCAGAGCCATTATGGACAGGGCAAGGCTTTCTGGGCTGAGCTCTGGAGCTGGAGTGAACCCTTGGCTTGACTCTGGAGCGGACTCTGGAGAACATACTGGAGCAGACTCTGGACTGAACTCAGGGGCTGGAGCCGACACTGGAGCGGACTCAGGGGCTAGAGCCGACAATGAAGTGGATTCAGGGGCTGGAGCCGAAACTGAAGTGGACTCGGGCTGGAGCCGACACTAAAGTGGACTCAGGGGCTGAAGACGACACTGGAGCGGACTCAGGGGCTGGAGCCGACACTGGAGCGGACTCAGGGGCTAGAGCCGACAATGAAGTGGACTCAGGGGCTGGAGCCGAAACTGAAGTGGACTCGGGCTGGAGCCGACACTAAAGTGGACTCAGGGGCTGAAGGCGACACTGGAGCGGACTCAGGGGCTGGACTGGGTGTGTGTGTGGCCCAGACACACAATGCCAGAGCCATTATGGACAGGGCACGGCTTTCTGGGCTAAGCTCTGGAGCTGGAGTGAACCCTTGGCTTGACTCTGGAGCGGACTCTGGAGAACATACTGGAGCAGACTCTGGACTGAACTGGCTGGAGCCATCACTGGACTCTGGTCAGGGCTGGAGCTGATGTGTGTGTCCAAGTGCCAAAAAATTTCTTTGAAGTTGAAATAAATCATGAAATTGCATTATGCATGTAAATAAAACTTTGAAGCAGTTTTTTGCATTGTCAATCAGAATAGTGACCTATTTTTGCGTAATGATCCAGCAGTTGCTGCTTTAGCTTGTGCCTTTAATGCAAAAAAAGGGAACTTTTTAACCGACTTCTTCATGGATGTTCGGTTTGAGGTGTATAGAAGAACAATAAACATATTCCACAAAGTTTGAATGTGTCCAAGACTTTTTGTATTATTTTAAACAAAACATATTTTGCTTCAGGTTTTGATTTTATGAAATGCATTTAATGAAAGGTGCAACAGTATACCGTCTAGACTGCTGCTTCTCCATATTTAACTGTGCTTGATATGGCTCAGTCTAATAGAATATGCAAATAGGATGGGAAAGTTCTGCTTATTTAAATGTAATCTTAAGAGAGTACAGCTTCCTGCAGGACCACGGCTGTTTCTGCATGTCTGAGTAAGGGAAAGGCAAAATACCCCACTTACAATATTCTCAAAAGATTAAATGAAAATGTACTAACTGACTATATTGGGCTAGACATTAATATCATCATGAATTATTAACAACCTCTCCTCTCTGGGATCAGGTAGTGTCTTGCAACTTAAATTAAATGTGAACAGGACTGAAAAATATGTCTGAATGTGCCAAAGTAATCCTATTAAGACTAGGAGACTTTCAGTTCTCCTGTTACCAAAATGTTACGTATGAGCACATTCTGCCATTCCCAAAAATAAACACTGGTGAAAAACATTCATTCTGGCAAGCATTATTAAGGGGATTACACAATAGGTGCATTTCCCCAAATCTGTCATCATGGAAATGCGATATATATATATGAATAAACTTTTTTTAAATTAATTAAACAGGTCATTTTTTTCTTTATTATAGTATTACATTTTTACACTTTACACTTTGTTATAGCACATGAATGAAGTGTGTACATTTTTCCCTCTTTTTCTGAACTGTGGAAATGAAGCCATGTCTTAATGCTTTGATGAATTTTCACATTTTCAATTATATTTTGAGTGTTTGAGATAGATAATTAAATTTTGGAAGTATTAATAATGTAATATGTTGCTTTATAAAAGTAACTTTGCCCAACAAATCTGATGAATTTTGAATTTTTAACTTTGTCTTAATTAGAGTTGTTTTTCGTAATTTTAGTCCTTTACGGGAGCAGTGAGGTCTTCAGCAGGAGCTGAAAGGTTATATTTTGAGTTTGGCTGCAGGCTAATGACGGCCAAAATGACCCATTTCCATCTCTAAAACACTTGTGAGATGGTGCAGGCTACTGCATGTCATTAATAGTTCATTACATTCAAAACATTTCCATTATCTGCCCTAATCTCTATGACCACTATACTGCACCAACACTGCAGGGCATCATACAAGTAATTAACGAGTAATTATTAAAAACTGCTCATGTGGAACTGAAGTCAATTTAAAGACTTCCTGTGAGACTTCACTGCTGTTCTTTGTAATATGAGTATTACTCTCATGAAAACGATGACCTCTTATATATCAAAAGCTCAAGGAAAAGTTGATTTCTCAATTCATGACCCTTTAAACTGATTCTCTGTGCACCATGGCTTTTGACTTGAGAAATACATGGAATAAAATCTGTGTACTTCTGTACAGTACAATGTACCGATACATTAGTGTTCCCTGAGCAGTCTTCACCTTCAGTAAATTCAAGATGGATAGACATCCATAAAAGTCTTAACACCTTTAAGATGACAAGAGTCCAATCGAGCCACCCATCAAATCTCCATTAACCGACAGCAGCTTTTATATCTGTGTGGAAAGCGGAGCATTTGAGTCGCGCGTAGAACACAAAACTGACGGGAGCAGCTCTTGCTGTAAGTTACCGTAACCACACATGAAAACCTGCAACACACGGTAGTCACGCGTTTGTGCAGCGCAGAGCGGCTCTCTCGCACTGTATGACGTGACAGACAATGAGGGTTTTCCGAGAATGCAGTCCTGAAAAATTACTGGTGTGAGTTTGGTTATAGAATACAGTTATACAGTTGTCACTCCCGTAAATACTGAACTGTGTGTGAGCAATTTTACTCTGACACATCGATAGGTATAGCCTATATATACACTATATTGCCAAAAGTATTGGGACACCCCTCCAAATCATTGAATTCAGGTGTTCCAATCACTTCCATGGCCACAGGTGTATAAAATCAAGCACCTAGGCATGCAGACTGCTTCTACAAACATTTGTGAAAGAATGGGTTGCTCTCAGGAGCTCAGTGAATTCAAGCGTGGTACCGTGATAGGTTGCCACCTGTGCCACAAGTCCATTCGTGAAATTTCCTCACTACTAAATATTCCACGGTCAACTGTTAGTGTATCATAACAAAGTGGAAGCAATTGGGAACAACAGCAACTCAGCCATGAAGTGGTAGGCCACGTAAAATCATAGAGCGGGGTCAGCGCATGCTGAGGCGCACAGTGCGCAGAAGTCGCCAACTTTCTGCAGAGTCAATAGCTACAGACCTCCAAACTTCATGTGGCCTTCAGATTAGCTCAAGAGCAGTGCATAGAGAGTTTCATGGAATGGGTTTCCATGGCCGAGCAGCTGATCCAAGCCTTACATCACCAAGTGCAATGCAAAGCGTCAGATGCAGTGTGTAAAGCACGCCGCCACTGGACTCTAGAGCAGTGGAGACGTGTTTTCTGGAGTGATGAATCACACTTCTCTGTCTGGCAATCCGATGGACGAGTCTGGGTTGGGCGGTTGCCAGGAGAACGGTACTTGCCTGACTGTATTGTGCCAAGTGTAAAGTTTGGTGGAGGGGGGATTATGGTGTGGGGTTGTTTTTCAGGGGTTGGGCTTGGCCCCTTAGTTCCAGTGAAAGGACATTTTGGACAACTTTGTGGGAACAGTTTGGGGATGGCCCCTTCCTGTTCCAACATGACTGCGCACCAGTGCACAAAGCAAGGTCCATAAAGACATGGATGAGCGAGTTTGGTGTGGAGGAACTTGACTGGCCTGCACAGAGTCCTGACCTCAACCCGATAGAACACCTTTGGGATGAATTAGAGCGGAGACTGTGAGCCAGGCCTTCTCGTCCAACATCAGTGCCTGACCTCACAAATGCGCTTCTAGAAGAATGGTAAAAAATTCCCATAAACACACTCCTAAACCTTGTGGAAAGCCTTCCCAGAAGAGCTGAAGCTGTTATAGCTGCAAAGGGTGGGCCAACTCCATATTAAACCCTACGGATTAAGAATGGGATGTTATTAAAGTTCATGTGCACGTAAAGGCAGGCGTCCCAAAACTTTTGGCAATATAGTGTATATATATATCTGTCTGACTGCACAAGTGAAAAAGTAGATCAACAAAAATCTGAACCACCTGAAACGAGTCGTCAATACGTAGGTTTGTAACACATTTGCATAATGCCCGTCAATGGTCTTCCATTGGCTGTCCACAAACAACGTCTATTTTGCCCCGCCCTCAAACACTGTAGTTGTAGCTGAGACTGGAAGAGTTTGGTTCATGTTGTCAACATGTCGATAAGACGCTGTTTTCAGTGCTGCAAAAGCAAATCCACTTTGATGCACTTCCAAGGTATGAGGACTCAGGCTGGAAC
Organism: Mylopharyngodon piceus; assembly: GCA_039654765.1. Classification (NCBI taxonomy): domain Eukaryota; kingdom Metazoa; phylum Chordata; class Actinopteri; order Cypriniformes; family Xenocyprididae; genus Mylopharyngodon; species Mylopharyngodon piceus. The sequence goes on from CM077442.1 coordinate 45,719,344, forward strand.
TGATACGGTAAAACCGACGCCATCGTTATTGTTCGTATCACTGTGTATCAAGTGCTGAAGAAGATCTGGAGTTGAAATTCACATATAGTACTGGGTGTTTTGTTTCTGACGTGCTCTAAGTGTTCGACCAATCACAACAGACTGAGCCATCTGACCGATCAGAGCAGAGGAATGTCTCGGAAAGGTGGGGTTACAGAGACTGAATTCTTGATCGAACCATTTCAGACACTGAGAAAAGAGCTGATGCTGCAATGAGAAAATTAAAGTGTTTTTTGACCTTGGATAGATGTAAACCTATTGTAGGAGACCTTTAAAACAAAATTAGGAACCTTTAAAATAGCATAATAGTGGCACTTTAAATTTGCAAGCATGATTCTCTGTCAAGACATTTTAAAATCATGTTACAGCCAAAATTATCTCTCAATCCCTTATTCAATGTGTTTTATAACTTTCTTTAACAATGCACATAGTGCTCTTTAAGTTTTAAAGAGCAAATCTGGGGAACAAGGTCAGTCAGAAATACCAAGCCTTTTAATAATTTAAGAATGCTCTCAAGTTCAGAAATAGTCATCGGTGGTGTTGTGAGTTGTTTTTTGTTTCAAGGTCTGTTTTTTTTTTTTTTTTGTTCATGGCATGTTTCTCAAACATCAATTTAGTATTGGCATACCACTGTGATGCATATAGTTGTTTAGAAATCTACTGCTTTCATAAAACATGTAAATTAATGTCAATTGCAAAGAGTCTGCTTCTGGAAATTTAATGTGCTTAAACTTATAAAACATTTATTAGAGTGATCAAAAGTCTCTTTTTATTGCAAAATTGTATGGAACATTGCAAAACCCTGATGTTGGGGTTTGCAAAACTTGGACTTACTGGCACTGCCATTTGGTGAGTCACCATTTCACGCAAGATGTTCACCATTTTCCAAATACAAATGTTTTTTTCTTTCTTTCTGTGGATTACAACATCACAGAAGAGTGCTGTCTCTTGTTTAAATGCAAACTAAAGAGTAGGTCATTTGCCGCCTTTGGAAATTTTTTTCTACCTTTAACCTGGATAGTGTCAACATTCAAACAAAGATAAATTTCCCCGATTATGTAATCTGTGAGTTTAGATGATGTTTTTTTAGGGGGGAACAGCTGTATCGAGCTGATATAAATGCCAGAACCTCAATGACCACAAAATGATAAAAGACAGCTACGATTGCTTTTTCAAAAACGTTTTCATCATGAGGTGGTAAGTTTCTGTTTTGTTCCCTAAAATGAAAATTATGTTTCAAATGATGATGTGTGATCAAGTATTGGCTTGAAAGTCATTAAAAAAATGCATCTCTAAATGTTTTATGATTATCTTATCTTAAAATTTACTATTTCATTTGCAATTTCATTGCATGCATAATGCATTATTAATTAGCATCTGTCCAAACAAGCATTCCCTTCAAATGAAGAGATTATTTCTCGTTGATGACCCTTTTTTATCTCTAGGCTGTCTGTGGCTGTGCTGCTCTTGGGCACCATTACTTGCCTGCCAGATGCGTCTCTGGCTTTGGACAGAGTCAGAGAGCATGTTTCGGGTAACAAACAACCTCCTCGTCAGACATGACCAATGCTCAGCTGTAGACAGCTACAGCGGTGAATCACTAAAATGCTTTTAGGGAATTTAATGTAACACAAAAAGCATTTTAAACCATCTTTGTATCATAGGCTACAGAGTAACCATATGTGTAGTTCATCACAATAACAACAACATTGTAAAAATATCTTGGCAAGAACATAGCAAAATGTTATAGGGGCAAGCACCACTGATATTTTATTCCAGAAAATGTGAGTTGTGCTTGCTGTTATGCGTAACTACACTGCCTTGAGTCAAAAAAGCTCACCCCCATGTCTCTACGATATTCTGAGAGGGATGTGGGTGTTGTTTCAGCAAGGTGCAAACATGATTAACGTGTTTATCATGTTTTTAGCAAGATGGTAACATGATTAGCATGTTGCTAGCATGATGCTAACATGATTAATGCCGCCTTCACGTGCTATCAGAAATTTGATAGTTCCCACTTCTGAAGTTGTGATTACGAGCTCATCACATTCAACTTTTTCGAAATGGAAGGGCGTTCATGTGCAATTTTTACCAAGGAAACTCGTATTATAATTCCGAGAACACGTGAAGGCAGCATGACATGCTGTTAGCGTAATGCTAACACAATTTGCATTTTGCTAAAATCATGCTAACATGATTAATGTTGTTAGCATGATGCTAAGAAGATTAGCATGTTGCTAGCATGTTTTAGCAAGATGTTAATATGTTTAACACTATGCTAACATGGTTAGAATGTTGTTAGCATGATGACATCATGTTTTAATGCTTCACTAGATGTTAGCACATGTTAGCATGTTTTTAACATGTTTTAGCATTCAGCTAAGGGATGCTAACATAATTTAACATATTGTTGCTAACAGGATTAGCATGTTTTAACAAAATGCTAATATGTTTAACAGTATATTAACATGGTTAACACATCATTATCATGATGCTAGCATGTTTTAATTCTTCACTACATTGTTAGCATATGTTAGCATGTTTTTAACATGTTTTAGCATGCAGCTAGGTGATGCTAACATGATTTAACATATTGTTAGCATGATGCTAACATATTTTGACTTGCTGATTTTTAGCACTTAGCTAATCGCTAATCGCTAATCGCTATTAGCATGTAGCTATTCACTGTTAGTATGTTGGAAGTCCTATATGCTAGCATAAGCCAAAAGAGCCAATCCCAATGTCTATACAATTGGTGCGTTCAAGTCATGTCAGAAAGATCGTATTTACGAGATTAACATATACATAAACAATCTTTACGAGTTGGGGGCGTGTCAGTGAGAAACGTGGCAGAATACCGCAGTACTTATACTTATTTAACAGTGACATTGTCAGGCTTTTTAATTTACAACAAAATAAACTAATTGCCTGCACAAAATATAATAGCATTGTAATATAACAATATAATATATAACAATAAAGTTTACAGTGGCTTCATAAATTAATTAAAAACATAAAAAAGCCAAACACATATTCTTTGTTCTTCATTTTCTAGAAGTAGAGTTTAAAAATTTTCTTGCTGTATTTTTGTGTAGTTTATTAAGAGAAGCCATCTTACTCCGACGAAAGTGACTTGAACGCACCTGATGTCGTAAACAGGACTTCCCAACTTGTAAATATGAATTGCCCAGGAGGACTTGAACGCACCATATGTTCAGATGCAGCTGCCAATGATGATACTCCAAAGGCTGCTTGCCAGTATGAATGACATAAACCAACCCCAATGCCTCTGTGACATTCATATTTGAAGATATCCCTCTTGGGGTTTGCGTTAGTACGGCATGGCTAGTTAACAAATCTAACTATGAAGCATGTAATCGTTATTACATTTTGGGTTTTATTTACATCTGTAGCATGAAAAATACCATTGACAGCTATTTAAAGAGATTTCATTCTCATTTAATGTACAGCTCACAGGATTTCTGCCCTACGTCCCAAACGAATGGTGGGGGGATCACTGACCGCATCCGTCCCCTGGCAGGCGATGGTGTACCTCAGTGAAAACATACTAGATGGAGGGTTTGCTGGAGGAGCCCTGATAGCTGAGCGCTGGGTACTGACTGCCGGCCGTAATCTATTTGTACGAAAGAGTCAAAATCACACAAGAGGACAAGAACCATTAATCCCAAAAGTCTATCTTGGAATCAGCAAACGTTCTGATGCAAATGCTTCTACGGAAGTAGCTGTGGAGAAGGTAAATATCCATGCAACCCACCAAATTCCAAGCCTGCTAAGCTAAATTTGCTAAACCATGATCTCTATATATTTTGTATATAAATATAAAGACAAATAAGCATTAGTTAGCATGCTAACTGATCAGCTGACTTAGCTGCTAATGTCTCTTATGGTTAGTCTGATAGTAGAAGAGCAATACTTGAAAGAATAGCATCGATGTTAAAATTTGTTTAATCTTTGAAACACTTGGTGGCAGTATCTTCAAACTTCTCAGGTACTTTAGGACATGCTGTCAATGATATATACCAGTGGTTCCCAAATCTGGTCACTCAAATCTAAAAACTTTTTATGCGTTTCGGCCATTCATTTACACGACAACTGTGTTTTGAGGGCCTGAAAATATGAACTTTTGAAAACAGGTTTCAAAGTGCAAGTTTTTGAAAACGATTACCATTATCATCGCCGTGTATACTATAAAAATGCAAAATTTGTGAAGAAGGTAACATCATGCACATGCGTTTTATGTGCTCTTTTTTTATAGGTGTGTAGTGTTTCTTTACAAAGCGACATCGCCAACTACTGGCCTGGCATGTATAACAGATCTGGGTTTGACGTGTATGCGCAAAACACAAAGGATAGACTTTTCAGATTTTAGTACATCGTTGTCATGTAAACATACCCTAAGATGTCTCCCTTATCAAACACACTTGATTTAACTCATCAGCTCATTAGTAAAGACTCCAAGATTTTAAAAGAGTGTGTAAGATAAGAACGATGTCAGAAATGTGGAGTTTTAAGGGGTACTCCAGGACCAGGACTGGGAACCACTGATATATACCAAATTTTGTGCCAATACTATATGTCAAAATGTTTAAAAAAATATCATCATTTGTGACAAAAATGTGAAAATGATGGACAGATGATCCCGGCAAATTCAGTATCGGAGACTTCAGCATAACCTTTATAGACACCAATCATGATCTTCTTACAAAATTTTCAAAAGTTATGAGCAAAAATAGCCAAATTTGGCAGGTGCACTCAGGTCATGGTGCTTATGAAGCCTACCAAGTTTTGTTTTGATAGATCAAGGCGTTGCCCAGAAAGCATCTTGCTGAATTATATGTCGAAATCATTAACTACACGTCATCATACCTTTTAAACAAAGATCAACATCAAAATTCTGTCTTGTCACTTATTATCTGAGCTAATTTTGGTAGGAATCTGACAAAATTTGTTGGAAGAATAGCAAATAGCTTTGTTTTTTTAGGAAAAAAAGGGGTTCAAAAGTTCTAACCAAAAGATTATCAATTTTTTTAACTCATGGTGGTGATATAGAGTTGGTCCTAGAGAGCTCAAAGTTGAACAGATTTCTATTCAGGGTGGCCCATGTACTGTTCACAGGGCTGCCATAGACTCCTGTTTTGGAAGAATAAATGGAAAACTTACAACTACATAACAATATGGGCTACAGCACCTTCACTGCTAGGACCCTATTAATTTTCTTCAGGGCTGGAGGGTGATAAGCCCTTTTTTTACTTTTGTGTATGCAGATAATTTACAGTGCCACAATTAAAAATGCATCAATGTAACTGCATTAGGAAACAAAATATTAAACTTGGGGTCATATGATGCAATGAAATTCATGCCTTTTCTAAGAGTTAGTTTGCAAATATTTTTGGGACTGGTGTATCATGTTAACAAGTTCATTTTGTATGTACAGTTATGTCAAGAAAAGGATAAAGGAGATAACTGTTACATGAGAGCATTGATTGTTGAAATGCATCTTTCCTGCAGGTGTTTTTGCATCCAGGCTTCCAGAACACATCCGACTGGGACAATGACCTTGCTCTGATCAAACTGAAGGAGCCAGTCAAATTTAATAAGTCTATAATGCCCATCCCCCTCCCTGAGATTGGAGATAACCAGGAAGAGAGGGAAGGAGAGAGAGGCATCATCGCTGGGTGGGGCTGGGGGGAACTTTTTACCCCTGCACCAGTGCTGAAGTTTCTCACTCTGCCCGTCCAGTTCTGCCAGGGTAACTACTCAGCAAAGGTCCTCGCAAGCACACCATTTGTGGATAACAAACAGTTCTGCACAGGACCCAGTGAGTACCAGGAAAACGTTTGCTTTGGTGATGCAGGGGGCGCTCTTGTATTCCTGAACCGCAACACCAGTACAGTGTATGCTGCGGGCATCCTCTCCTTTGACAAGGCTTGTTCTGTAGAAGAGCATGCTGTCTACACAAAGATTTCTGCCTACCTGCCCTGGATTCATAGTGTCATGAGAGGGGATTCAGAAGAATTTCCAGCACGGCGTGCTTTAATCATGAGTCACATGTTTTCACAACAACTTTAGTATGATCTTTATGCGATAACTGATAACTGCTTCATAAATATACATTTGTTTCACTGGTTTGTAATTTGCACTATTTACCTTTGTTTGAATAAAAATGGGGATTGTCATTTAACATTTAAATAAAGCCAAATAAAGGGAGAAAAGTAAATATTTGTGGACATCTGTGATCATGAGGTTAGGATAAAGTGGTTTAAATTACATCAGTTAAAGCACTTATAACATAATAACATGGTTTATAACTTCTGAGCAGTAGGTGGCGCTATGACGAAACTCTGCATGCACCCTCAAGTCATGCCTGTGATGACATGTACCAAGTTTCGTGTCAATACACAAAACTTTTGCAAAGATACAGCCGCATATCCATTTGGCGTGCTCGCAGTCAAATTTGTTGACGCAGTATAAAACAATGGTTGGGTTCATCAAAAATCTTTTTTCGTACAAATCGGACAAATTTTGTTGGAGGAGTTAGAAAAAGTAAGTTTTTGATAAAATTCAATATGGCGGACAGTAAGTATGGTAGAATATGGCAAATTTGGTATCGTAGGACTCGGCATAAGCCAACAAATCTAATGAAGTAAGTTAAATGACAATATATTGAATTTTTCAAATGTTATAAGCATTTTCATAATTTTTTTATTATATCTCTTGACCACTAGGGGGAGGACTTTACAGGTCCTCTCAGAACATGGCTTCGATGAATCATACCGAGTTTTTTAACAATACGTTTATGCGTTTGTAAAACATAGCATTTTAAGACAAAATTCAAAATGGCCGACGCCCAAAATGTCCGACCAAAGAAAATTGGATATTGTTGAACTCGGCATGCCTCAAGGAATCTAAGGAAGTCCTCATGATTTTAGGACAAGGCATTCAAAAGTTATAAGCAAAAATAGCTATTTTTCCTATCTCGGCACCAGTAGGTGGCGCTGTGACAATACTGTGCATGTACCCCCAAGTCATGCCTTTAATGACATACACCAAGTTTGTTGTCAATACACCAAATCATTGCAAAGATACAGCATCAAATACATTTTTTCGTGCTAGCTGCCAAATTCTGTGACACGCTATATGAGCACAGATTGGCCGATCAAAAATCTTTTATTATCTTTTTGCCTGGAGTGTGAGTAAATGCTACATACCAAATTTCATGCAAATTAGACAAACACTCTAGGAGGCGTTAGAAAAAGTAGGTTTTTCGGTAAATCCAAAATGGCGAAAAAATGTTCATGATGGAAAAAATCCTGGCTTTGAGAGCATTTTAAAGAATGGGAAAAAGGTTACACTTGCAGGTCTACATATCCCTATCAAGTGTGCTGTGCACATCCTGACAAGTGAAGCCAAAACATTTAGATCGTCCCCTGGTGGCTGGCTGCAGAGTAGGTCATAAACCCGCCCTCTCCGTGTAATCAAACGGGACGTGAGCCAAACTAAAAAAATCAAATTACAGTTCGGATAATTGTTTTCCTGAAGGTGGTTTCTGTAATTTTAAGTAGCTAGTTCTTATCACGCTGACTTGTGTTCAAGTGTCCGTTTGTCCAATAAGTTTGGTTTTAGTTAGTTATTTGATGCTATAAAAATGGGGTGTGGCAGGTTTTCACAACAAAACCCGCCCAACTGCTACTCAAAACTAGCCCAATCGCATTTCAGGGGGGGTCCCCCAGTAAAAATAGCATTCCGGGGGGTAAAATCCATGTTTTTGGTGGGGTTCCCCTGGTAAAATTCGCATTCCAGGGGCTAAATATCATGTTATTTGGGGTCGCTTCAACCCGTGGACATGAAAAACAACCCGTGGCAACAGTGTTAAAGTAGCCCATTTCCACAGGAAAAACGCGGACTTGGCAACACTGTGTGGGTGGGACTTTGATACCGCGGCTACACCTCCAAATGACGCAATTGGCTGCAACTGTTTCTGAGATATTTTGGCTTCATTTTCTACAGTGTAAGGAAGTGGAGACATGTCTTCCATCAATTATTCCATACAATAGATAATATTTATCCCCTATATAACTCACAATGCACTGGACAATACAGTACTGCATTTGCTGTGATAAATTAGCTAACTATGGGACTCTTAAAATATCAATTGTATTAAACAATGGAAATAAAATTTGCTAATTTGCTTCTTTGCTGATTTCAGGGTTACGTTTTATTTAATAGTGATAATAAATTCTAAATTGTGATATTGAATTATGTAATAAAACGTTTAACAGCACATTCCATAAAAATGGTTTATTACCTTACTGTCTGCATTTTTTTTTTTTTTAATCTAGGAAAGCACCTCACATACCATTTTAGCTCATTAAAAATGTAAAGCTCTTCTGCAGAATGCTACTCACCACCTTATGCTGTCAACTAGACTTTACTTTCTGTAAAGAACACTTCAAGAGCAGAGCTGTCAAGGTTATATAAGCACATATCTTGTGCCTATCTTTCTGAGACCAAAAGAGCGTGTAGAGTAAATTAACTGACTGATAAATTTCCTGAAAATCCAAAATGCTTCGGAAAAGCTGCAGGTAAATGTGAAATCTGCCTCGCTCTCATCTTTCATCAGGGAGTCAAATACTTTGCAAACCTGACAAGCCACAGCTAGGTTAACCTTGAATCAAGTTCTTCTGTTTACCACCAGGCATCCTAATTAATTTGAGTCAACAGATTTTGTGCAGCATGTAGCTTGTCAACAGCTCTGAACAGCATCTTCTTTGAGAAAAAAAGTTGGTGTTTTCTCAAAGGAGCATTGCTTGCAGCATACCAACGATCATGTTTAAAAAAAAATAAAAACAATAGACTATATCCATGGAATAGCCTATATAAGGTAGCTTTCATCACATGGTTTGAAAATTGTATTCCTAAATCATTGCCCAAACATTTAAGTGTGTCCTAAATGTAGACATTTAAATCTAATGCAACTATGAAAATCTCAATAAATAATAAAACTGTAGGGGAGCTTGTGATGAGTTGACTCCTTTCTGAGATTCCTGAAGCAACTCTACAGGGGGAAAATCCGATAAACCCTTAAAGAGATAGTTCACCCAAAAATTAAAATTTTGTCATCATTTACTCACCCTCAAGTTGTTCCAAACCTGTATGAGTTTCTTTCTTCTGTTGAACACAAAAGAAGATATTTGAAAGAATGTTGGCAATCAGACAGTTGACGGTAGCCAATGACTTCCATAGTATTTTTATTTTTGTTTCCTACAATGGAAGTCAGTGGCTACGCCACTTGATTACCAACATTCTTTAACTCCAGGCGGCATCTGAGCCTGTTATGCCACATCCCCACCACCAGAGGTCACCCTCAATTGAATATTGAAATGTTTTACACTACACTTTGTTCCACCTGTTCATTAAGTGGTCCAAGCAGGAATGTCTATAATATTTGATCAAAGTTTGTGGACTTTTGCTTGTCCGCTCGCCTTTTGAGGATTGACTACAGGTTCTCTATGGGATTAAGATCCGGGGAGTTGACTGGCCACGTATCCAATGATGTCTGAGCCACTTTAGTATATCTCTAGCCTTGTGATATGCTTTGTGCTCCATCATGCTGGGAAAAAACAGGGATCCAGTGGTGGCTGTAGTATTTTTTCTCGGGGGGAGCTAAGGGGGGGTTTAACCGTTCAAAGAGCGTGCATCAATAACTTCATTACCCTGCATTTATTGAATTTTACTTATTTAATTTTCCATTTTACCTTAAACTATACATTTTCAAGGTCACCGTGTAAAATGTACACATTTACTAAGCACAGTATCAATTTTGCGTAACACCCTTATTATACCTTATCAGCTCTTTAAATCAATAACGGTTTATTGAAACTTGTTGAGACTCCCATAGACATACTATATTAGGCATATAATATATACTTAGACATAATAAATAACAGATAGTGAGGGCTTTAAAACTGCAGTGAGCTAAATGAAGGAATGCGCTTGTGCTTTTAAAACGCAAACAAAATGGCGTTTTAACTTGACGGCGTTTTAAAACACGGCGCGAGAAACTGAAAAAGCACACGAGATCGCAACGGTCAAAGATGCCTGTTTAACGAAATAATATGTTTAGTTTGAAAACAACCTTTTCTCTTTATTTTTCCATCATCACTATCTAGCGTGAACAAAGTGCAATAATTTATATTAAAATCTATATAATTTGACGTTTATAACGTGAGTGAATCTACAAAATGATAGCTTACCAATAGCAGATGACAAGAGAACAATATTGTTATCCTCTGAACTATTCCGAGATGTGTATAAAGCCCGCGGTCTTTTGCTTCGTATTTCATAGCTCTCCAATATCATCGCTGTTGATGAGGAGCCTAATATGATCACTATTCTTAACGGCTGATAGGACAGGAAAGCTAGTTTTTCTCTGAGAGACTTGTATTTCGTAAGAAGTTACAAAAACAACGTTAGAATAATGACACTGACATATAGCCTGACAATATCTGACTGCTGATACCGAATCAGGACAAAACGTTTTTCTCAGGCACTTACTTAACCTGTGTCTGACAGAAGTGTCAACAGCTTTCACGCGTGTCTTTCAAAATAAAAGTCTCGCATCAGAAAAACATAGAATTATGTTTATTGTTGTTTCTACAGTGGTTTCTCCTAATTTTCTTAGTGATATTTAGCACCAGTTTATCAGGTAGTGACGATTTTGTTCTCTTCGACTCACTGGATGGAAATGGTGCCTTTTTCGAAAATGTTAAATGCGATATTCCAATTTTGCGCATCAGTTAAATTCGCAACTTTGAGTGGAAACATAGCTATTGTGAATCAACACCACAACAACTGAAGCAGCAAACTTTGTAAAACACAAAATTTGCCACAGCCAACACTTTTGGCCACGGCTGTACCGAGCATAACATGATGTCTTTTACATGTGAGATTGGCAGACTCAGTCTGAAATGTTGCTTCTTCCTTCCAAATGCAAATTTCAAGTGCCATCCATCGCTTCAAGTGCAGCACAGGTGCAGAAACTCGGTCTCTAAACACTTCACTCTTTTCATTAAAGAGCATTTGGCCTTTTAGATTGGCCTCACGCTCACAAGAACATCTAATGAGCTCAACAAGTTCTTCTGCTGAACACGCTTGAGAGTGTCAGTTTTCTTGCCACCGTTTTTTATCGTCACACGACTGTCACCATCGGAGTGTAATTTCACTTGATAGCAGGTTCAAAATGACCACAATTAGCATAAAAGCAGAGGTTGTAAAGTAGGTTTATGTATATTTTGTGATGTTCTTGCTTCACAATAGCATTGCACATGAATGATAATACTATAAAAGCGAAATGAAAAATCATTATGCTTCAAAGCTATGCGTAGCTTTAGTACACAAAATCACACTTAAATGCGTTATATTGCTTTGTAAATTACATCTCTAACAAGTCAAACTATATAGATCATAATTCCACTCATCTGATATAATGTACATGATTGGTTTTGTTCATTTATATTGCATTAAACAAAAATATAAGATTAATAGTAATAAATTACATAAATATTGCTATATATTTTTTTTTTAAATCAGAAGAAAAAAAACAGGAAAGACTAAAATACATCAGCTTATTTTTTTCAGCTTATTCACGCCAGGGCATTTCAGTGTGAAATATTAATAAATGAACATTAATAAATGTAAAATGAAGCATATTAGCAGTGATGCATGGTTATATGAGAATAAGATCTGAATAAGATGGCGAAATCTTACTGATAATGATAAATACAATGATAAATACAACATCTTAACAGATCTCTCTGGGTGATGGTGATTATAAATGGTTATTCAAGGCCTAAGTCTCCCTAGGGCATTCCCATATAAACTTCAGAGAGGAATCTGCCATCTGTGAAGAGTAGACGTCATCAATGAGAAAACTCTGCTCCTCAGTGAATATGTTCTTCCAGTCTCCGACTTTACCTTAAAAATATAAGGATTGTAGTGTTCAGATGATTATAAAAGTCATCACAAGTTTGACACAGAAAACACGTTTACAATCGGAATTAATTCATTCCGATTGATGAATCCAAACGTAGTGTTTACATGAATGCTAAATAAAGCAATCTGGTTGATGTGCGTGTTTGTCACAAGCTTCAAATCGGAGTTGATATTTTTGACATGCGCACACTGCACAAATAGTTTCCCGCTGTTTGCGCATACTAACCATTCTCCTACATTGCTTCTTTTCTTTGTTTTAAAGAGCAGACTTAGGTCCAGATTTACTAAACGGGGCAAATTAGCGTGAGAGCGCAATCCCTTAAAAGTTCTGTGCGTGATCTACCGACGACGCACAAGTTAAAGAACACAGATGCAGCTGGATCATCTCTATAATGACCAACACAATCTTACCAACAGAAACGCAAATTAGCGTCTGGTTTAAAGCCGGGTGAACACTGTGTGATTTTGGGCGGTGAATAATGCCGCAAATACCAGTAAATTGACTAGCGCAAACCTTAGTAAATCAACTTGCACAATTCATTTAAATACCCACGTAGGAGGAGTCGTTCTCGTGACCTTGCACAATGTTCCCTAAAAGATCTCTAGTGGTGACGAAAATCCCAAACGTTTAAAGAACATTAGGGACGTTCCTAAAACGTCCTCTTTTGGTTATGAAAGTGCTGCAGTTCAAGGTTCCTTATGTGACTTTAGGGGGACGTTCCATATTGGTTATTCTATGGTCACATAAGAACGTTACAAAGAGGACATTTGGGATGTTAACAGAATGTTCCCATACGCTTCCCTGTTAGTCAGATGGGGACGTTTCATTTGGGACTGCACTGTTCCTGACCCATTTGGAAATGTAGTTCACCTATAGGTGAAATGCAAAGTTCTCATAACAATAATAATAAAAAATAGATTCCAATTAATACTGTAAGTAAATCCTTACTATCTGTCATTTCCCTATATTTGTGGACCATTGGACAACTGGCGTTTCTTTAAACCAGTTACAAAGGTCCTGGGTGGTGTATACGCCCCAATGGACAGGGTCACTTCCACATTTTTCCTCAGGCAGCCTATTTACATCAGGTGCGGCACCGGAAGTCATTGTTTTTTTTTATATTATTTTAAATATTAATATTATGTAGTGTAGTTTTATCAAACCATAATCCATGCTACATACTCCTAGTCAGTAGGTTCCTCTATGCACCTGATAAGTCATGATTGCAATCTGCCTAAAAGCTAAAAGAAGAAAAAGAAAAAGAAAAAAAAGGAAGCCATTGTTCTATATGCAGATCTTTCAAAAGGAGATGACTTTTCAGCTTACAAGAACTTCCCCTGGTTACTGTAAATAATGTTCATTGTATTGTGAGTCTGTCAGCTGTCACACCTAAATGAAGAAGGTTAATTAATTTAATTAAATTAATCGTTTTAATTAAACATTTCAAGTTACATCGACAGATTTAAGGTGAGTATTGTGCTATGATCTACTAGCAAATTTAGCTATTAAGGCTAGATAACGCTGCACAATTTTGCGCTGATTTGTTCAGCACCTAAATAGATTTTAGATTTAGCTTTTTTACAGTGTATTGGTATGTTTGTGATATTATATAGACTATTAATTCTTCATAATTTAATTTAAAATATTTTAATTTACAATGTAACAATTTAAAATGCAATTGAAAGTAATTCAAAATGTATATGAATTCAATATGTAACCCAATTTAATTATCTTCACAGATTGTTTTAAAGGATTCCCAGCCTGTTGTTCTTGTGCTGCTGGGACAGAAGTGTGCATCCATATTGAATATTCATTTATTTGTCCACAATATAAATGAACGACGGTTTCCTGCTTTGTATTTTATCTTTGAATGTGTTAAGCGTGAAGACACAGTGCTTATGCCTGATTAAGGTTCTGTAGACCAGTGTGAAAGAAGTGCTGCAGTAACATTCTAGTTTGGTCCCCTAAAGGTTCCTGTAATGTTACTAAAGGTTTTGAAAACATTCAGTTAACGTGATAGGACCAAAAAATATAGGACCAAAAAATTAACACTCTAGGTTGGTCCGCAAACGTTACGGGAATGTAGTATAGAGACCTAGAGAGAACGTCCTATATTATTGATCCCCTAAACATTCCCAAAACATCCTGCATGTTCCCTGAAGGTCTGCCAAAAATAGTCCTCCAACCCTTAAAAGAATTCCACATTGTGACCGTCTCGGACCATTCTGGGAACTTTACCAGGTGACGTCCTTGACACCAATAGGGCAAGTTCTGAGAACGTTCGGGGAACATCACATTTCCAAATAAAATATGGTCCCCTAAATGTTCAGAGAACATCCTGATTGTTCCGTGAATGTCCGCCAAATAACGTCCCCCAAACCTTTAAATAACTCCACATCGTGACCGTCTCAGAACATTCTGGGAAGGCTACCAGGTGACATCGACACCAGCGGGGACGTTCTGGGAACATAAAATTTCCAAATAAAATATGGTTCCCTAAACGTTCCGAGAACATCGTGAATGTTCCCTGAAGGTCCACCAAATAATGTCCCCCAAACTTTTAAAGAACTCCACATCGTGACCGTCTCAGAATGTTCTGGGAACGCTACCAGGCAACGCCCTTGACACCAGTGGGGACGTTCTGGGAACATTAAATTTCCAAATAAAATATGGTTCCCTAAACATTCCAAGAACATCCTGAATGTTCCATGAAGGTCCGCCAAATAACGTCCCTCAAACCTTTAAAGAACAAAACGTTCTGGGAACTTTACTAGGCAATGTCGTTGACACCAGCGGGGACATTCTGAGAATGTTCTGGCAAAGTAAAATTTCTAGCGGGGTACTATCCTCTCTTAAATGTTGCGTCTGAAAGGGAAAATCTTACAAATGCATATGCAATAAGGTCAGCCGCAAAAATAACTGTCCATGCCTTTTCAACGCTAATTTTTCACTGCGTGTCCTTAGTAAATCCTGACATTAGATTTTTAAAACCAAAAGAGGGTTTGCGCTGGTGCAAGCTGTTAGCAAATCTGACCCTTAATATTTATCTATTTAGGAGACGACGAGCACATGAACTGTTGTGCCGTGCTGCTTATATTTATCAAGCAGTAAAAACACCCATTCCTGTGCCCGAAACAATGACTGGTGGGACGTTGTCCTGCTCCACTTCACAGAGGATGAGTGGAAGGAGAATTCTAGAATGAAACGACAACAACAGCTCGTTCCACGCGCCATACGTCATTACGCCATTTTTTCGTCATTGCACGTGCAGTACTTTCCAGTGTTTACATGTTCTCTCAATCAGATTAGAAAAGGTTTAAACCCTTACAATACGAATGAAATTTTAATCGGATTTGGCTAATTCATTCCAATTGGCGTGGTTACATGTGACTTTTTTATTCCAACTGTGCTACTAGTCCAGTTACAATCAGAATAATATAGCTGCAAGCAGCAATTGGGGACAAGCACCGAAGGCATTGAAAATAAGAAATAATGAGAAAAATGAAATAAGAAATAATGAGTAAAATGTTTGGGTTATAGCGCAGTGCGGAGCAGGAAGAGCAAAAATAGCAGAAATTGAATGTACATGAAAAAAGCTGGTTCAGAAGTAGAGGTGAGAATGAACTCAAAATGAACAGAATAAGAAATAAGAAATAATAAGAAAAATGTCTGGGTTGTAGCGCAATGTGGAGCAGGAAGAAAAAAACAAAACAAAAAAAATGACCAGAAGCTAAGATGAAAATGAACACAGAATGAACAAAAATAGATTTATTTCTAATCAGAAGAAGAAAGACTAGCACAAAACTTATTGGGATAATACAGGAATTGAAATGACACATTACAAACAATTTTATAAAGTTGCCCCACACGGGACTCGAACCCACGGTCTATGGATCTGGTGACTGACACTCAACTCATTGCACCACTGGGCAAATACTTTCACACTCCTGTCAAAGTTCAGTAGTTCATGTGACAATGAACTTACAATGAAGATTTTTTATAAAAATGCACCACATGTTATATTAATTAATTTTAGTTTAGATCATTCTAGGAAACACTCAATATCTGGCACAGAAGAATTTTTTACAAAATAACCAATTAGAATGCTAAGCTAACTAGCATAAGACAACAAACACAGGCAAGGTCACATTCAGAGACAAATATCTCGGGAACGGTAGCGAATATCAAAAATCCGTTGAGTCATTTCTGTGCGGCTCAGTCCAAAGATCATCTGAGCCGAATTTGGACAAAATTAGACAAAATTTGTAGGAGGAGTAGCGAAAAATATGGCAGACAGGTATATTTAAGGAAAATGATAAATAATACATCGTCAGAATTGGTATAATCCAGGGAATAAAATGACATAAAGCATACAAATTTTGGACAATGGTTTCAAAAGTTATAAGTGTTTATGCAAAAATTGTTATATCTCTGGAACACTAGGTGGCGCTGTGTTCAAACTTGTACCTTCAGGACATTCTGATGATGATACGTACCAATTTTTGTGAAGATATGTCAAATTGTTTAAAAGATATTGCAATTTATGACAAAATTCAAAATGGCGGACACGTGGTTTATCCGATATTGACAAAATTGGTATCGTCGGACACCATAGACACCAAGATTTTGATTTTCTGACAAAGTGTTCAAAAGTTATTGGCCAAAATAGCCATTTTTCAGATCTCATGACCTGTAGGTGGCGCTGTTCCCAAATTTGGTATGGACCCTCAGATCATGGTTCTGATGAAGCATACCAATTTTTGTTTCGATTGCTCAAAGTTTGGCCGAGATACAGCCTCTGAACCGATTTTGGGTCGACCTCGTTAAGTTTGCGACATCATAACTTTTGAACAAAGATGAATAAAAAAAATCTGTTGAGTCATGTGCGGCTTGGTCCAAAGATCATGTGATCAAAGTTTGGACAAAATTGGAGAAAATTTGAAGGAGGAGTAGTGAAAAAATTGAAAACTGTACTTTTCAAAATGGCCACTACTGTAATGAGCGGAGTCGTAATGTAAGATGTTGATTGGCATCAGCATGAAGAGTGGAATCAGATGTACTAAATTAGATTTTTCTAGAGCAAATGGTTCAAAAGTTATAACCTTTAGAAAAGTGAATTTTTGAACTGGTGGTGGCGCTATAGAGTTGGTTCTAGAGACTCCAAATTTGGTCCAATGACTATTCATGACCATCTCTACAATTGTGCCAAATTTGGTCATTTTCTCATGTTCTGTTGATAGGGCTGCCATTGACTCCCATTCGGGAATAATAATAATAAGAAGAAAACTAACGGATACAATATGTGCCTTAGCACCTTCGGTGCTTGGCCCCTAATTAGGGTCCATGTAAATGCAGCTAATGTTGACTTGTTTTTCCAACTGAATTATACATTTCAATATGCTTGTGTCAAAATATTTATTTCAAGCCCATTTGCTATTCTCTCGTGATCAGAAATGATTATACTAATGTCATTTACATACCTTTCCTCATGAACTTGCCCTTGCTGTGGTCCATGATCTCCTGAGGGATGAGGGTGTAGTTCACCATGGCATTTTCCTTCATGCTATTGAAACTACTGTGCTTCTGAGCAAGGATCAGCTCATCCTCAGCTAAAGGGCACTGCAGGAAACGACTTACTTTCTGAAGAGCCCCATGAAGGTCCTGATAAAATTGAAATGTTGCAAAGTGAAACTGCTTCTTTAAGTATCTGTAGTCCTATATGTGGTCACCAAATTAAAGATCTTACCTGACACATTTCCTCATATGTGACGTAAAGAAAGTTCTGAATATCTTTTGAGTGACTGGTCCAGCCCTTGACATGATCAAACCAAGAGCCATAATGCACTGATGAATAAAAGACACCATAAATATTGATAATACTAGGTTGTAAAGGAAAAGAAAAATGGCATATCATACAATTGGTGAAAACTCAAACTGGTGGTAATAACTGACTGATAATGTAAACATCAACTAACCTGTACCCTTTAGGAAAGCATTCAGAAACTCAGAGAAAGTCCCTGGGTCAGGCAGAAATTTGGCCACCTTGTGGAAGTGATAATATGAAACGGACACGTCTTTGAGATTTCTGGCCACATATATAACCTGAGGAAAGGCAAACATTTGTCACTTGCAAGCAAATTCAACAAAGAAAGTTTAGGTGATTTGGATGGGACTAGTTTTCTAGTTACACAAGGCACAGGTGCAGGTAATCAATAACCATGAAAACTAACAAGGGGAACTATAGAAACAGAGACAAACAGGAATTAAACATAGGAAGTGGAAAGCAGAAACAGCGGAAACCTACTTTTGCAAACTAGTCCTAGGTTTTTGGCCCGATCGGAACCAAACCAGTGCAGCAAGATTCTCTGGAGTCTGATTGTCAATAATTATCAAAAAAAAGTTTCTAAGCGCTGCCAAAACGTTCGAAGTGGGCGGAGCCACTTTTACTAAAATGGCTATAACTTGTGAACGGAATGAGATATTTTCACAAAACTTGGAACATGTGTGTATGGGCTCAATCTTTGGCCACATAGAAAAAAAACGCGGCGATTGGCCACTTGGTGGCGCTATAACAAGTAAAAAAAAACATGAAAATGGCTATAACTACTTAATCATTTAGTCCGACTGACTTGAAAATTGGCATGCAGTGGCTTTGTCCAAGGTGCGATAAAAGTCTATGAGGACATTGGCATATCTCAAAAAACATGGCCGCCATTGGCCAATGAAGTTTGAGCACTTATTAGAAAAGGTTAAGGAGGCCGATCGGAACGAAACTCACTGGGCCTGTTTGACTCACGGCCCTAGAGGACTGTGAGAAATTTAAAAGAAATCAGCCACCAGGGGGCGCCTTCGTGTTTTTCACGTGCGTAAATAATTGTACATTGCGCGATTTTTCACACACGTCCATGTCATTCATACCACATGGTAGAACTCTTCATTCTAAACAACTTTGCCTCTAGAACTGCCACTGTCCATTGAATCGTTCATTAAATATTGGTGATTATTTTAAAAACCAACTTTGGCAAACTAGTCATATAGGTTTTTGGCTCAACCTCGATAACTGTTAAAAAGCTTTAAAAATTATATATTTTCTTTGGTAAATTGCCTATATTGGCTGTAAATGGTCTTTTCCATCTATGATTGAGATGGTTACAGGCTTGCTAATTAAAACATAATACCTTTTTTACACACGTGCTTAAAAGCCTTAAAGCACTTGAACCCCGATAATTGCTGTTCGCAGCTATATTTAATTTTTTAATCGGATAACATCCATATTGAAATGCAATGAAAGCATGCAGAAGATTGGTGTTCAAACAGTAGCTCAGGTGGGTCAAAAACACACACAAGGAGGAGCGTTAGTTTTCTCAGAGGACCGTTGAGTTAAAACAGTAGGTAATTTCCTCTGGAATTTTTTACTGAGGTTGTGTGAGAAAAAACACAGACATAGCAGATTGAGATGGGATTCAATCACAACGTACACATGTGAAACACACATTTTTTTCTAACATCCTCTGGGAAAACTAATCCCGTCCAAATATAACAATTTGCGGCTTGCTCATCTACTCACCTTTGCTTTGGACTGTTTGAGGGCCGGTGCCAGCAGGTGATAAGGCAGATGTGTAGTAATAATGCGAGGCCCTTTAGATGCATTTAGAACATCAGGGCAGTAGTACTGCTCAAGCCATGGGGCACGGGCCCAGTTGGG
Source organism: Mylopharyngodon piceus (assembly GCA_039654765.1). Taxonomy (NCBI): domain Eukaryota; kingdom Metazoa; phylum Chordata; class Actinopteri; order Cypriniformes; family Xenocyprididae; genus Mylopharyngodon; species Mylopharyngodon piceus. Next base: position 45,739,101 of record CM077442.1, read on the forward strand.
CTGAGTTTGGGCTATAGTTGGGTCCCCTTTACTCAAAACCAAAGTGATGATTTCCTGCATCCATGTGGTTCCTATGAGCCAAGGGAAAGCCATGAATAATAATCTTGCCTGTGATTATTAGGTAGCCTACTGCACAAAATGAGATCAATTAAATACACAATCCAATTAAAAGAGAAACTAAAGATGACGCATATTACCTGATTTCGGATAAGTGACAATTACGGTATCTGTGTCATGGAACTTAAAGTTGGTTGCATAATTCAGGGAGTCTTGGGTATGCAGGTGCCCAGGAAACATGATGCTGTGAAAGGTTTCAGTGACATCTAGTCGAGCCATGTCTGCACGTGTGTGTCTACAAAAGGAATATAGAACTGAGTCTGACAACAGTGCTATACTATCAGCTTATAAAGGAAGAGAAAACGGAAAAACTCTGCTGTAACAAACCAGCATACTGAAAAGGGGGAAGTACAGAAGGATGGGCACAAAAATTACCAGAGAAACTGGTTGCTGTAAAAATTCCAGGTAAAAACTATGTCAGAGATGTGTTGATTTGTAAGATAATATATGCCATTTATCTTTACAAAACCTTCTTTGCCCAGCAAACTTTTATTTGCTTAAGATCATCACATCGTTGGACTTTAATAAAAGCTTGTTTTCAACATTCACACATACATAATCATACTTGTAGGTTGTCTGGATCTTGTGTAAACATTGTTGCACGTGTAATGTCATGATAACCACAGCAATTATTTTTCTAGTGAAATGGGTGTATGCCTTTAAGAGAACATGATTATGTTGTGATAACACAGTTAGTGGGGTCATTCTGAGTAACTCAGACAAGTGTGTTTATTAGAAGTCATTACATGGTGTCAGAAGCGCTTGACAAGCACATCACTGCCTCGAAAGGATGACTGAATTCAAGTGTTTTCCATTTGATCATCCAAATGGGTGGGCTGACTGGAAGCTATGTTTTCAGCGCTTTCAGATGGCAATAAAACTGGATAAAAAAGACGGCTGCTTTTCCCAAAAACATCGTAAGCCTAATTTGATCGTAGAACAATTGCCACCAATGGTCTTTACGATCAGCTTAGGCTTACAATGCTTTTGGGAAACGCAGCCCAGGTCAGTTTGTTAATCTATGCAATAGGAAATGAAACCAAACACATATTTAAATCATTCACCTTTAATGAGGAGGATGACAAGAAGAGATCTGACGTTGTGTTAAAGGGATTGTTCACCCAAAAATGAAAATGTTCCCATAATTTAATCAGCCTCAAGCCATCCTAGGTGTATATGACTATCTTCTTTCAGATAAACACAATTGGAGTTACATTAAAAAAAAAATACCTGGCTCTTCCCAGATTTGATAATAATTGGTTAATAAACAGTAATGGCCGAACGCAAGTCGAGTTCCAGCAGAAGAGTGACCTCTGACCCGACACATGACATAGGATGTAGGAGTATCCTAAGCTTAGACGCCTCTCGCGGTTCAAACGAATATGGATGGCCAACAAACTCAAGCTCCTCTTCTGTTATATCGAAATCCACCAACATTTCTCTTTAAAAAGTTTCGTTTTAGACTTCTAATTCATGACCAGTGTTTTGTTTTGCTCTATCCTATGCGCTTCTGCGTTTGTCAATACTTCATGCGTCGGGTCAGAGGTCACTCTTCCGCCAGAACTAGACTCGCATACGGCCGTTGCTGGAAGCCAGTGATTATAGTTTATAAAGTTTTAAATATGGATATTTTTCTTAAAAAAAAACGCATCGCTTCACTTCAGAAGGCATTTATAAACCCCCTGAAAGTCATATACACCTAGGATGGCTTGAGGGTGAGAAAATCATGGGATATTTTTCATTTTTGGGTGAACTATCCCTTTAAGAAAATACGAGTAAAATACGAGCAGACAGAGGACAACAGAAATGGATACCTAAAAGAAAAAATGACAGAGCAAGGAGAACCAAAGTGTGGAAAATCAAACACAACTTTGTAACTACATGTCAACTAACCCGAACCCTAACCTAACAGTCTACTAATACTCTAATGACTGCTAGTTGACATGTAGCTACTTATAGTTAGTTGAATGTCTAAAGTGGACCATCAAAGCAAAAGTGTAACCATTTTGAATTATAAATAAAAATGCTGTTTCAAATTATTAATGTCTTTATTGTATTGTTACATTAAATGTAACAAAATACAAGTTCTATTCAGATGTAAATAAACAAATTCATTAATAAATAGAAGTTGTCAAGCTCATATTTTTAAAAATTCAACCAACCTAAAAAACAAGAAGCACTTAAAAACAGACATGACAAATCAACCGATGTGTGAAGCTTTATATAGTCTAGCGCTGCCTGTACACAGTCACACTATAGTGGTGAAAAACATCAAGCTTGACTCTTTGAAGTGCAGAAGAGTGATCAGGTTACACATTAATTTCTCTCAAACCGAAATGAATATTTTTATTATTTTGCACTGCCTTCTTAGGTGTATTGCATATTGTAAAGCAATCACATATTAGATAACATGTATATCAAAGGTTTATATATTCAAATTGGTCTGTTCTTTTATTTCAAGAATGGTGCGTAGTTTGAGACAAAAGGAAGTCCAAAAAAAATGCTAAAAAAAGATCTGTTTGCTGTATGTGAGTCAGTTTTTGGCAGTGGGGTTGTACAATTCACATGCAAAAAGATCTAGAACAGATACTGTTTGTTTCACTGCCGAGATGACGGCCCAGTCAGTTTTATGGAAAATTTGATTAAAATTCAAGATTTTAGCATATTTTTCATTATCCAAACACATTCCATAAACACCACTTCTTGGTTTTGCATTAAGTTATTTAACAAGAAAAAATGCAGTGATAGGGAAGAGTAATAAAAATGTGAAGAAAAAAGGCTTTTCTGATAAGTGTGAATAGTTTTGCACGAGCAGAAATATATCATGAAACACTTTATGTCATTCAGTTTGTGTCAAGAAAAACACTTATGGCTGAAGCTCAGGGCTTTAAATGGAAGGTTGCTGGATCTACAGTCACAAGAAGCAAGCCATATGAGTCATGACCATTATGGCCTTCAGTAAGTTGCTTTAGATAAAAGTGTCTGACCACGTGATTATGACTCATGTTGTTGTGATATAACTTTATCAATTCAAAGTTTTCTCAAGGTGAAGTGTGAATGTCATTGTGAATTTGTCCCCATATGCCCTCATTCATCTTTATATATAGTTCACAACATGAGAAAGTTGTGAGCAAATTCAGACACTGCTGTGGATATTGTGGAAGGACTATAGAGCTGTCGCCAAAACTATTTCTGTCGCACACTATTTAATTTCGACAAAAGCCTAACAGTGCATAGAGCTCCGAAGTTGTTAGTCAATGGTATTATTTGCTTCTGTTGAAGCCCTCAGCCAGTGTTATTTCAACTTAGTTTTAAAATAATCATGTTTAATAACATGATTCATGGTGTAAAACTACATTACCCATAAATTCCACCAATCAGAGAGTCTCCACAAGATATACGCACCAAAAGATCTCCTTAGCTCCGCCCACTGCAATGAAGCACTGCGAATTACGCAATCGAGTCAATCTCCTTACAATCTCAAAATATTTGTACATGTACGCATCTTTTGCAATAAACTTGTTTATATACACCGATCAGGCATAACATTATGAGCTCTGACAGGTGAAGTGAATAACACTGATTATCTCTTCATCACGGCACCTGTTAGTGGGTGGGATATATTAGGCAGCAAGTGAACATTTTGTCCTCAAAGTTGATGTGTTAGAAGCAGGAGAAATGGGCAAGCGTAAGGATTTGAGCGAGTTTGACAAGGGCCAAATTGTGATGGCTAGACGACTGGGTCAGAGCATCTCCAAAACTGCAGCTCTTGTGGGGTGTTCCCGGTCTGCAGTGGTCAGTATCTATCAAAAGTGGTCCAAGGAAGGAACAGTGGTGAACCAGCGACAGGGTCATGGGCGGCCAAAGCTCACTGATGCACGTGGGGAGCGAAGGCTGGCCTGTGTGGTCCGATCCATCAGACGAGCTACTGTAGCTCAAATTGCTCAAGAAGTTAATGCTGGTTCTGATAGAAAGGTGTCAGAATACACAGTGCATCGCAGTTTGTTGCGTATGAGGCTGCATAGCAGCTGACCAGTCAGGGTGCCCATGCTGACCCCTGTCCACCACCAAAAGCGCCAACAGTGGGCAATGTTCTGCTGGGAAACCTTAGGTCCTGCCATCCATGTGAATGTTGCTTTGACACGTAACTTGCATGGAAACGGTATTCCCTGGTGGCTGTGGCCTCTTTCAGCAGGATAATGCGCCCTGCCACAAAGCAAAAATGGTTCAGGAATGGTTTGAGGAGCACAACAACGAGTTTGAGGTGTTGACTTGGCCTCCAAATTCCCCAGATCTCAATCCAATCGAGCATCTGTGGGATGTGTGGAACAAACAAGTCTGATCTTGGTGCCAGATACCACAGCACACCTTCAGGGGTCTAGTGGAGTCCATGCCTCGACAGGTCAGGGCTGTTTTGGCAGCAAAACACAATATTAAGAACGTGGTCATAATGTTATGCCTGATCGGTGTATATTTATAGTCAGCATTTTTAAATGAGTAGTTTTATATTTCTCCATTGTTTTTAATTTAATCATGCCTATTGCAATGCTTCTTTCCCTCATTTCACAGTCTTGTACCTTTGTATTTTGTCAGATTTTCAAGTACTTTTGCTTCAAATCAAACTTTGCAATGTTATGATTCACCTCGTAGCTGGTTGGCTTGGTTCATGGCTTATAACACTTTAACGATTTTAATTTTTTTTTTTAAAAAAATCCCTATGGGAGAAATGAATGGAAAAAATAGTTCCGGAACCAACACCGCTGAAAAAAATTGGCACTAATTCGCTCTATTCTTTAATCATTGAGTGCATGGGTTGCACACTCATTATTGCAATGCATTATGGGATTGAATGAGTGCAATAGACAATCTCTACTATATGGTTTTGAACAAATGACTGTTTTAAAACCGTTTTCCTAAACTTGACCTCCATATGCCCTTGGTTGATAATAGATACTGATAATAGAACATCATCCCAGACTGAAATCCTTTATTTGGTCTTGCTCACGCATGGGAACAGTTCATTCTAATCAACATTTATTCCATAAATGTCAATAATTAACTGATTAAAATTGTCATATTGCATTGAGCTGAAGTCTCTCCAGCCAAAAGAATACCTCAGAAAGATAATGGTCCAGAGAGCACACAACCCGCAGATGGACTTTAAACAAGAAAATGCAAAAAACACTCACTTATTTTACTGTTACACAGTCATTTATGTCACCTTAGTCTATCATTAAAAGTAAAGACATGGCTTTTATGGGACAATTTTACAACCAATAATTATACATTAACTCACATTTTGTGCATCATCATGATGATGGTGGGAACTTAATCCCTGACACTGGTCTTTTACACTTAGTGTATCTCTACACATAGGCAGAGAGAGAGAAGAAGATATACATCTGTGCATATTAGTAGTCAGCTGAAAACAAGAAGAGGTGAGACAGATAGGGTTATTTAAGGAGCAATTCCTAATTAAAGGTTATAGAGTGGGTAAACAGTGTGGTAATGATGGAATGGGCCAAGACTGTGTGTTTAGTGCTCTGGGTTTTCACAATCAACTCTATAGCAGATGAATTTAGGGATCGTGCACTGAGCCTGATGGCTGAAACCCCACTTATAGATGGGTAAGTCTGTCTATCTGTCTGTCTATCTATCTATGTTTCAGAAAGTTCGCTTTGGCAAGCTGTTTCGAACTCCCGAAACGAACTCCAAACAAACTTCGTTTTGGCCTGATTTTGTTGTAAATGACATTGCACCAGTTCGTTCTTCGATTTTGCTTGAAGAACATCAGGGCCTTAAGCCTAATCCAGGGGTGTCCAAACCTGTTCCTGGACCGCCACTGTCCTGCAGAGTTTAGCTCTTAGCTTTGGGATTCATTTAGATCGTTGAAAATTAGTGCATGTAAACATAATGTTTTGTTGGAAAAAACAGCTGCCAGAAAGGAAGAAATACATAGGAATAGAAAGTTTAATTCACATAAAGGAATTATCTATGATTGTGTTTGAAAGTGATTTGTCGTCTCTTATAAAACAGGCACAATGACCTTCCCTGGCAGATGAGGAGCTTGTTTAATAATCAGCTCAACACAGTGGACTTGTACAAACTAAACACCACACACACCAACATCCCAAAAATCAAAGCAGGGCACCTCTCCGCACAGGTACAAACACACACACAAACATACAAAACATAGGAACAATCAGCCTAACCGGCAGACTGAACCATGTGTGGTTATGTTTGATTTTCTGTTGCAGTTCTGGGCAGCTTATGTACCATGTGAAACCCAGTACAAAGACGCAGTCAGACAGACCTTGGAGCAGATTGATGTAGTCCACAGGATGTGTCATCAATACCCAGAGGTTTTCAAATTTGCTGCTAGCAGTGAAGGTAAGACTGTGAAGGAGCAGTAAATATAAATCCATGTAATAGGTGAATCAAATAAACTTCAAAATGGAATAAAATGACCCCCAGTTACCAACTTTGATTCAACATGAATGATGCCTCAAATTTTGTAGCTTTTTAAGAAGAGGGAAAGTGATAAAACCTGTGATAAAATCCGTAATCTGACATGAAGGAGGGACCCGATGGACTCTTTTGATTTCGCCCAGTTAGAAGTGACGGTAACACTTTATTTAATGGTGTCCTTGTTAGATACTGTATGTTATGTGATCTCGATTCAAACGCCCACACGATTCTTATTCCTAAATAAACCTTTGACAAGTATGATCACAGCGAACATTCAGATCTGCTTTCTGATCCAGAGAGAGCAGTTGTTATGTAAAGGCATGAAACAGCTTCACAAACAGTCTTTTCAACCACACATTATCATTATATCTGTCTTACAATAATTCAAATTATTACAGAAGTACTGGGATAAAAGTTTATAGTTCGGATATAAACACTGATGTCTACGGTAGCGATCAAAATAGAGCAAATTACCTTTTGAAAGTAACGCTTCAATTAAAGATTGTATTAGTTTCATCGTTACACCAGTAGGTGGCGACAAGTGACTGTTAAAAAATGTATGTGTCATTGAATCATTCATTCAAGAGATTCGTTCAAAAACACTGATCATCCAGTAATAAAACACGTCAAGTTTTTATGAATGATTCATTGAATCATTCATCCAACCCGATTTTTTTTTAAATAATTCAAATATTTTTTAAATATACCGTTTTGTTTAGTTATCTATTCAGAATTGTGAAAGAATCGTGATCTCTATTTTAAACAAAAAACTGATTCTCAATTTATCCAGAAACACTGATGTCTACAGTAGCAATTAAAATAGAATAAATCACCTTTTGAAAGTAATTTGATGCTTCAATTAAAGATTGTATTAGTTACATCGTTACACCAGTAGGTGGCGACAATGTATTAAAAAATGTATGTCATTGAATCATTCATTCAAGAGATTCGTTCAAAAATACTGATTCATCCAGTAATGAAACAAGTCCAGTCTTTATGAGTGAGTCATTGAATCATTCATTCAACCCGATTTTTAAAAAAAAATCTAATATTTTTAAAAAAAATACTGTTTTGTTTATTTATCTATTCAGAATCATGGGAGAATTGTGATCTGTATTTTATTTTTTTTTTTAAACTGTGATTCTCAGTTTATCCAGAATCGGGCAGCTCTAATGTGCGTACCATAGTAATAACAGTAAACTATGCATAATTAAATGCAGCTGTACCTAAGTACCTATACCTAACCATATGTAACGGAGGCCAGCTAGTAGTGTCCGACTCCCACGCCGGAGACCCAGGTTCGAGACCCGCACAGAGCGGGGTGAGTAGGACCTGGGTGAGGGGTTACACATAACCCAATAGTAAGTACATGTTGTACATGTAATATTACTCAGTACTTAAATGTATAATTACACCATAACAAGGACACCTTAAAATAAAGTGTAACCAAAGTGACATACTGAAGCAACAACCACAAACACTGTAACTGCAACCGAGAAAATGTAAAAATATATGTGTATTTATAATTGTTTATTGTTTCTAATAACTTTAAACTAAGCTAATTTGTTGTTATAGATATAAAGCAAGCCTTTAGTGAAAACAAAACAGCCAGTCTGATTGGAGTGGAAGGTGGACATTCGATTGACAGCAGTTTGGGGACCCTGCGCACTATGTACCAGCTGGGCGTCCGGTATCTCACGCTCACACACAGCTGCAACACACCCTGGTGAGCGGCTGTTCTCAGTATTTACCTCACTTTACGGAACTAGATAAACAGATAATCTGAGATGACACCATGCATTCACCACAAAAATTTACATACTGGTTGGTCCTGCAAAGTGAGGAAATAACATGTTGTTTTGGCATGATGCCATTAGTTTGGAATGAAGTACACATAAACCTGTAACAGGTAAATGGCTTCTCCGTAACACACCCACAACAGTTTTTTTGACAGTGTGTGGAATTTATGGGAAATCCCAGGCTTGTTGTGCAACTTTTCCCAGCATTTGCATATAGTCCACATAATACATATCTGATGTGGGAAAGAAAGCGTAGGTTGAAATGGAAATTACATCAGGTTTCCAAGAAAGCCACATTAGTGCACGTGCCCGTCCACCTGGGGAAGTGATTACAATTTCAACTGAAGGCTCTGTTGTTTCGTTTACTATATTTTGTTTTCACTTCCTTCTAGGGCAGACAACTGGCTGGTGGACACAGGATCTGATCCTGTACAGCATGATGGTTTGTCTGATTTTGGCAAGGTTAGACACACTTAGAAATGCTTTTATGTCAGATTTGTACACTGAAAAATGATACTTTGGACTAGGGGTGGGCGATATGGCAAAAATATCATATCACGATTTTTTTCAGGAAAATCACGATTCACGATTTTTATCACGATTCTTCATGTTGTTTTTTACTATTTTGCAAGTGACTGAGCATTACAGCCAAACTAATTTCCCTATTTTAAAAACAAAGCCTTACAAAATAACAAAATATAAAATAAAATGAAAAACACGTTGAACAGTATGCTGAGACGGAGGCGCTGGAACTGCAACTGATAGAAAGCACTGTAGCACGATACTACGATATTTCTTCATAAGCAGATCGTGGAGACATTTTAATCGTCCACGATCAAAAATCGTTATATCGCACACCCCTACTTTGGACCGACTTAAAATAAAAAATACTCGAATTTGTTACAGCCAGTTTATACTTTTTTTTAAAGTGTTCCTATTATGTTATTTTAAAGGTTCTTGTTTTTGTTTCGGAATTACTGACGACTCGTTTCTTTAGTTCAGAATCGATTCTTTCTTTTGGGAGACAATAACTTTATTTGTCATGCACTTTGATCTTTAAAACTTTTTAAGACATTTTACATTCATAAACAGCTGTAAGTTAATATTCAAACAAGCATTTATGCTTTGGTTTAATAATATTTATTTTCCCAAAGACAAAAACATTCAAAGTAAAAAGATTATTTATTATAAAGACCAAGCCATACTTAATCAATATATTTTCTTTAACCAAAATGTTACTTAATAATGTTGCTCAATATATATATATTTTTTATATGTATAACTTAATTCCACCATCTAACAAAAGCTAAATTAGCTTTTACATGAAATTAAAACTAAAAACATTTAATTAGTCAATTTAGTTTACTTACTATAAAGACAACTCTGAAAGACTTTAATGTTTATTGTGATGTCTTTTTAAAATATGGATCAAATTTTTGAAAAACACCAGACAAATTAATAAAACCCAGAATAATTTCTGCAGTAAAGCTAGCATCACTGGACTGCCCTCAGTTATGAACTTACACAGATGATGTAGAATCAAATATATCTATTACTGCGCCACATTACTTTAAGGACCGATATTAACATAAAGCATTTAATGGACTTGGTGGTGGTTAAAATAGGCCACCCTGACTTGCTGTCCTCTTTTAGAGAAAACTTGACTTGTTATTGCTGTCTATGGTGACCATTTTGATTTACACTTTCAGCAAGTGATCCGAGAAATGAACCGGATTGGAATGATGATTGACCTGGCTCACGTGTCTGTGAAGGTGATGAAGCAGGTGCTGGAGATCTCCGAAGCCCCTGTGATCTTCAGCCACTCTTCCGCCTACAGCATCTGCAATCACAAGAGGAATGTTCCTGATGACGTTCTTATGGAAGTGGTAGGTGCACCATCAGTTTACAACCTCAAACTCTTACATAAGAGTTTATTGCCCAAAAAGACAATAAGGCACTGTCATATTCATAAAAAAAATATGTGATATGTTACTTATTTACTGATATATAAAAAGATGTTATAGAAGATAAAACCATGGCAGACTTCAAAGAGAACACAATAGTAACAAATAGAAATATAAAGATTAATTCAGATTAGAGATGATGATTTAAATAAGCAACACCACATGCGTAAGACTATTGTTGTACTTAAAGGGGTCATGAACTGCATTTTTTCATTATTATGCACTTATAATGTTAGTATGATTTTTACATCAAAAATTGTCATAATTTAGAAATAAAAGGCATTTTTCCTACCCTGATTTTAGCGCTCTGTTTTAAGGGGCGTGTCTGCTGTGAGACTTCAGTGTAAACGCCCACTGCTGTGATTGGCTGACATCTTTGCATATGAAATAAGTAGTACATGTGGAACTCTCTTGAATACATTTACCACATTTTTACTATTACAGCTGTCAAGATTAACTAATCGCGAAAAGTGTTGATTATAGCATTATATTTAGAGTGTGGCATGAAAGGTTGCAGTGATGAACATTGTAGTTAAGCGCATGAATTCAATGATCTTGTCATTGCAACTCGATTTCTGCACTCTCACGAATTCTTTCATCATTAAAAGTGTAAACACGATGTAAATACAGTAAGAGATTCATAACAGGAGTTTTGGCGAGAGTCCAGAAGTCCACTGATCTCGCGCTGTTTGATTGACAGCTCCAGCGACTATAAAGGGAGCGTTCTTTGATCGCTTTTTTAATTTAATCACAATTTAAATAAAAGATTGAAGTTGATCGTTCAGTCACTGGCTTGATTAACTGATGCATAAATAGCAATAAACCATTTTGAGACAAGAACATCTGACTGTAAATGAATTATTACATATCAGAAATAACTGATCACAGATCAGGCATTAGTGTCGGCTCCATATCTTACAATAAAAGTCTGTTTTGCCAAAATTGCGACTGATTTACCAAAGAATCCACAGTGAAATGTACCAAAAAACAAATAATGCTCTACTGGGACTTTCACATAGTTGAAAATAAATGATCCTTTGGAAGGTAATGTTATTTTTAGTCCAGTGATCCTGTATCGCTCTTCTCATCTCACTAACTCGTGTTTTTTAAAGATTTAAAGTGCCTCTATTATGATATTTTAAATGTTTCTCCTATAGGTTTACATGCATCCAAGGTCAAAAAACACTTTATTTTTCTCACAATATACATTGCACATCACCTCATTTCTCAAAGAGTCTGAAAACGGTTTGTTCAAAGAGTCAGTCTCTCTAAACCCCTCTTTTCCGAGAGACGCTGCTCTGATTGGTCAGATGGCTCAGTCTGTTATGATTGGTCAACCGCTTACAGTGCATGTCAGAAATGAAACACATCAGAGTTTCAGCTCATCCTCAGCACTTGATACACAGTGATACGGATAGTAATGATGGCGTCTTTTTTACCGTATCAATTTGTGCGGGAGTCCTCATCCTTTGGAAGTGCATCAAAGTGGATTTGCTTCTTCTCAACATGAACAACACGAACCAAACTCTTCCAGTCTCAGCTACAACTACAGTGTTTGAGGGCGGGGCAAAGTAGATGATGTTCGTGGACAGCCAATGAAAACCACAGGCTGGCATTATGCAAATTTGTTACATTGTTAAGTAGTTTTGTAACAGGAAGTGAGACTGGAATTAGTGACGACTCGTTTCGACAATTCAGAATCGATTCTTTCATTTAGGAGACAACTTTATTTGTCATGCACTTTGATCTTTAAAACTTTTTACGACGTTTTACATTCACCGGCTTTATTACACACTGCATGAAAGGTAATATAATAGGGGCATCCATTTAACAAAATTTGATTTTTCAGACTATTATTTCATATGTCAGGCTGTAAACATACACACACGTATTCTTCAGAAAACGTAATAATATGGTTTATGATTTGGTCCAATGTGTAATTTTTCAAAATGTTTCTGTTTCAGAAAAAAAAGGAGGGGATTGTCATGGTTAATTTTTATAATGATTATGTAACCTGCCAAGCGGTTGCTAACATCTCGAATGTGGCTGGTGAGTTACCTTAAAAGCAACCTCAGTGTCCGCCTAAGAAAACAAGTTAAGACCTTAATATGTGACTCCACTTCTATATGTGAAATTCAGATCACTTTGACCATATCAAGAAAGTGGCTGACGCTAGTATCATTGGATTTGGAGGAGATTATGATGGTGTGCCAAGGTAAGCATGCTGATTTGTGAATAAACTGCCTGCGTTCTAATTTAATGGTCATGGTAGAAGGCATTGTGCTACATTACACATTTGTAAAGCATGTGTATTGTAATAGAAAATTGTCTTTAATTATTTAAGACAGATGGACAAATAATGTTATGGTTTTGAACAGGGTGCCAGAAGGTCTAGAGGACGTGTCAAAGTACCCAGACCTGGTGGCTGAACTTCTTAGACGTAAATGGACAGATGATGAGATCAAAGATGCTCTGGGACAGAACCTGTTAAGAGTTTTCAGAAAGGTGGAGGAGGTAAGAGCAAGGCACACAAATCTACTGCCTGTTTGCTCACTGAAGATTTCTAAAAATAACTTATGTTTCATTAGGTAAGAGACCGCATGAATGGAGCCAAACCAGATGATACACCCATCCCTCTTAAAGAAGTCCAAAACCCCTGCAGGACAGACTATGGTTATAAATCAAGTTCAACACGCACACAGTCTTTTTATCCACTTGTCTTAGTTCTGACACTGCTAAACAAATCATTCTAATCAACCTTTGTTTGGGACCTTTGATAAAGAGTTGGCCTGTAACACATTTTGAAGAGTTTAGTTGAAAATAAATGCCTTTAAGAATATGCACTGTTAGACCTTAGCAGGCTTTTTAGAGTAAAATACTGGCCATTTTACAGTTGTTGACCCTGAAACAAGGGTTAACAGTGTAGACTAAATAAAGAAAAATTAAAATTTATTTAAAATTTAGTACCAGGTGAAATGACCAAGCCCAAATAACAGATGTCTGTCACATATCTGGAATAACAATTAAAAGTCTGTTCAGTGACTTGCCAGTCAAATGTTTGGACACACTTGTTCTTTATTATTAATATTTTACTTATTTTAGAAAAATAATAAAGTCTTCAGAACTATAAAATAACACAAAGGGGAGTATGGGAATTATGCAATGACTGAAAAATATCAGTATTTAAACACTTTCTGTGTATTCTGGTTACTTTGCACTTTTTTAGTCAACTGAGACAGCCTCAACCAGACTGCAATTCATAAGGTGTAAATGACATCAGTAGCAGCAAAGTCACATTGGATGTTAGTGTCATTGTTGTACGTAGTCCTAGTTTATAAATGTCTGTCAATGTTCCCTATAACACCCCGGCTGCATCCGAAATTGCATACCTCCCTACTAAATAGCAAAAAACAGTATGTGACAAAAAAGTATGTCCGAATTCACAGTACTCATAAAAGAGTAGGCGAAAAGTACCCAGATGACCTACTACTTCCGGCGAGATTCTGAAGTGTGCATACAATGGACACTTACTATCCCATGAGGCCATGGTACAGGATTTGTGAATGGCAGTGAAGTGACGGTATGGTGACAGCATGGTGAATGTAGTATGTCAAGATTACACATACTATATAGTATGTACTTGTTAAGCGCTCGAAAAGTTATTACTTATTCAAAATAAGTACCTACTCAAGAGAGTATGCAATTTCGGATGCAGCCCGTGTCCGCAATGGGATAAGATTCCAGCGACAAGCAATCTGTCTGTCCACACCAGACGCGACACGACTTAAGACGCGACAAAATGATCAAACATAACAGCCAATCAGAAGAGCGTGTGGGCGGAGTCTCTCTGCAAGTGCACTACACTAGCAAACAAATGCATAAGTACATAATCAAATTCATAAATATTACACCATTTTAACATTATTTAAAATACATACTGAGTGACTCAAACGATCTTTGTCATAGCATAGACTTGTTTGTTCAAAGTTTGAACGTTCTTGTCTCCTTTAAATGTTAAATATCTGAGGAGGAGTATCCATTGTCGCTTTCAGTATGGCTACACAGCAGGGGCTTTTCCTCCGAGGAGGCAAGGGAGGCAGTGCCTCCTCAAAAAATTAGGATATGAAAATAATCCATATTACAAAAATAAAAACACAAATATTACAAAATGTGACAATAAAAAGTGTACGAGTCACTCGTTTTTCTAAAGGAACACTTTCCAACAGCGACACCCGCAGGTAAAGTTACAGCGGGAGTCCAGTCTCTCGTGCCTCCCTTCAGCTCATAGAGAATGAACAGAGCCCCTAAAGCGAGCGGTGGGTTTTGTGGGGGGTAATTGAGAATGAATGGGGGAAAGTCACGTGAGAGGAGGCAATGCCTCCATCACGCTATGATTGGATATGATCGGTCATGATTGGTTTGTGCGATAAATCCCGTCTCTTGTTTATGCGTGCGTTCCGCGGGACAGTCTGAATGAACAAAACGATGGCATCAATGGGAAGACTAATTAAAAAGCAAGTAAACATCTCAGCCACTTAGATATCACCACTTTATGTCATGTCAAAATCAAACTTGAAAAGACCTGAAAACATGATGACTGCAGGGGTTTTAGTGAGCAATCAGCTTGGTGAAATTAAAGATACATCTTCGTGTCTCTGACAGAGTGTTTACCGAGCATGACTGATGATCCGAAATAAGCTGAAACAACTGAAAATCAATACACAAATAAAATATATTGTTTAACCCTCTACGGTATGGTGTTGCCTCCAGGCAACATAGTCTATTTTAGTTTGTTTTTAATAAAATGAGACTTTTAAATGAAACATTAAACACATTGTTAATGTAAAAATACAAAATAGAATTGTATTTGGTTTCTTTTTTGATGTAATGTTCATTTAACAAGGAAAATGTGACAACGTTAAAAGTAACAGACACGAATTTACATTTGATTTATAAAAAATAAAAAATAAATAAAAAACAGAGGTCATTGTTTGGTGTCGCGTTAGACTTGATAATTAATTCTGTTGTTGGGGGAGATTTTGGAAATAGCACATGAGAAGATGGAAACCAGCAGACACTTTTATTTGAATAATGACATTGAGTGCTATGTAGGACTTGATTTGAAGTAGGCTATTTAAATAATGAGTTAATACATCATCAATCCTTCTTCCAAAACATGTTTTTGTCTTACCCTGATTCACTATGGTAAGCCTACTATAAGTGTTTATACCCCCGGTTTCAATCTATTCCCAGTCTAAAATGCATGTTCTCTTAAAATATGTCAGTGCCATTGTTTTGTCTTTTTTCTAAAACACATTTATAAAAGTCCTAATTAAACTAAAGCCTAATCCTGGCTTAATCTGTCTGTGAAACCAGGCCACTATTTTTACACACAGAGATGGCGTTTTTATAACTCAACAGGTGAGTAAGTTATTTTATTGAACAGATAAATAGCCATATGTAGCTCTCTAACAGTGAAGCATTATCTATTGTGAAGGGTCATTTCATTATAGTTGTTGTAGCGCTGTGCTGGAGTTTATTTTCAGGGAATTATCGTGTCTATTAATGGGTAAAGCTACAATAACGTCTTCAGCAATAGTCAGCTTGAGATTCATCTATACTGGTTATATCTCTTAAGCCTAGTAGTGAATATTTTATGATCAGTAATAATCATATTCATCCGCACAGTCACGCAGAGCCCAAGCACAACCAAAACGATGTTGTTAAAATGCATGTTTTATGCAGTTTTGCTTTTTAACCGCTAGAGGGCCAAAAAGTTACATAGTGTACATTTTAATACTCCTGACACATAACAGTGAATCATTTTAGGGGAAAAAAAGCGAATGACAGGTAGGACCAAGAATGTAAAGGTTATCAGTGAATAAAGGTCACTTGCACCTCACTCAAATCTGTTGTATGACTAAAAAAGATTGTAGTACACTCGCTGCTGATGTATAAGATTGCAGTAGTTGTTGTGGGTTGACAACCAGTGTCTCAGTCTGACTGTAAAAATTTCAAGCCAAAAGCTCCACCTAGTGGACACACAGTTGAATATCCTGAGAGATTAAGACACTGCTTATGTAACAACATAACTATATCTTTTTGTAAGCAATGGCAGAATTGATTATATTTGCTCTTTGTGACCTGTTTTTATTTGGCTCTGCGTTTGTGTGGGTAGATGAATGAGACCGGGCCACAGAAACGACTTTTTATTCTGCATGAATAAAAAGAAAAATCAAAACAAGCTGGATCTGTGGCCTTCTCTCACATCAGCCTCTCTTCAGTCGCGCTTACCGCGAACTTAAACACATTTTACAGTTTTCATGTTTCTCACATAATCAAATCAATAGTGTTTGTTCAACATATTTTATCAGGGAAAAAAAGCATTTTACATACATTCAATGCATGAATGAGAACATACATGAATAAAAAGAAAAACCAAAACAAGCTGGATATGTGGCCTTCTCTCACTTCTATACGGAGCATGCATTCAAATAGTAGGCTAAATCGTGCGCACGCTTTACTGAAGACGGGCATAAACTGTGCGATTTCAGCAAGGTACGAGTAGATCGCATGCGATGTAAAGCCAAAGTGCACGATGTGCTCACACTATGCGGTCCGATGGTTAAGCTGTGACTTGACTGCTCACACTATGCGTTTGAAATATGCACGATAAACCCCGTGCTGGGGTGCGCAGAGATATCGTCAAAAGCATCAGCTATGGATATCAAGAGAATTTAGCATTTCCAATTTATATATTAAATTATTGGCAACACTTTACAGTAAGGGTCCATGAATAATCATGTACCAATACCTAAATTAATACTTAATTCAGCATGAACTAATGATTATTTAAAGCATGAACTAATCATGAACCAATGAAGAGCTAACCTTAACTACGACAGGAGTCATATGGATTCATGCATGAATCACAGCAGCCTTAATCATGGTCAGAACATTTGCTGGGATCAGTACTGTTCAATCTCCATCCAGACGCAGGCCGTGATGATACTGTACCTCCACTCTCTGACTTCTTGAAAAGCCACACGTCATCACTTAACTGGCCTGAATACTAGTTGTGTATTTGATAGTAAGTTTATGATAAATAATGTGCTGAGTTTAGTAAGTAGTTAACAGTAAATTAATTATGTCTGGGCCCTCTCAAGTAAAGTCATTACAAAATAATGCATTAACAAGAAGTTGATGTTAGTTAATAATGAGTTAGTTAATGATGAGCCCCTCAAAGTAAAGTCACAACACTATGATGCACTAACAAAACATTAAATAAAATATGATTAAACATGCAGTAAGAGTTTCATTCTTATTCCTTTACACCACCAGAACAAAAAAACAGGCCTGCGTCTGGATGGAGATTGAACAGTACTGATCCCAGCAAATGTTCTGACCATGATTCCAGTTTGGTCGTTTCTTTGGGAACTGTTCCACAAATGTTCTTTGTGGGTTTTGAATTTTTATTTAGCTGCGCATATGTTGCAGGAGGGTGAGTTTGAAGGGAAAGACAACATCACAAAACAGATAAAGACCTTTTATAGCGTGTAGAAATGCAGAAAACACTAAATAGTGTATTTAGTCTTTTCTACATTTGATGAGGAGGATCAATTAATTTTGTGCTATTCAGTAATGATTATGACAAAGCTGCAGTCAAAAGTTTAAACTGATAATATTATTTAAATTTGTTTCAAAGTCAGATTACTTCTTATTCCTTCTTAAAGAGGCTGTTTGATTTGGTTTAGCCATAAATGTTAATTAATGCATTAACTATCAAACATGTACTAACATGTAGTTAAGGCTGCTGTTATTCATGCATGAATCCATATGACTCCTGTCGTAGTTAAGGTTCATTTGTTCATGATTTGTTCATGCTTTCAATAATCATTAGTTCATGTTGAATTAAGTATTAATTCAGGTATTAGTACATGATAATTCATGGACCCTTATTATAAAGTGATTATTATTATTATTATTATTATTAGGGTAGGCCTACTTTTATTATTAAAGGGTTAGTTCACCCAAAAATGAATGGTTAGCCTACTCACCCTCAGGTCGTTCCACACCTTTGTTCATCTTCGAAACACAAATTAAGATATTTTTCATAAAATCCGATGGCTCAGTGACGCCTCCATTGACAGCAAGACAATTAAAACTTTCAATGCCCAGAAAGCTACTAAAGACATATTTAAAACAGTTCATGTGACTACAGTAGTTCAACCTTAATGTTATGAAGCAACGAGAAAACTTTTTGTGCGCCAAAAAACAAAGTAACGACTTTATTCAACAATATCTAGTGATTTCAAAACACCGCTTTATGAAGCTTCGAAGCTTTACGAATCAAACTGCCAAAGTCACGCCCCCCAGTGGTGAACCGTTGAAATTTCGAAAAACACGACGTAACGAAACCTCATTTACTGAAATCACGTGAGTTTGGCAGTTTGATATGCGCTCCGAAACACTGATTCGAAACAAAAGATTCGTAAAGCTTCGAATGCACGATTTAGCAACTCGAGGGAATGAAATAGTAAATCATGCGCACGATTTATAAATCGAGGGAACGACTAAAGCTGGGCATACACTGTGCGGTTTTTGTGCGATTTTTGTCCGATTTTGAGCCGAATTCTGACTCGTACGACTCTTTTTTGAGTCGGGACGATTTTCATCTTTGCCGATTTTCTTCTTTCATCAGTCTCTTCACTCTTCAGAGCATCCGGAACTGGAACATAATTCTTAAAGGGATAGTTCGCCCAAAAATGAAAATTATCCCATGATTTACTCACCCTCAAGCCATCCTAGGTGTATATGACTTTCTTCTTTCAGATAAACACAATCGGAGATATATTTAAAAATATCCTTAGTCAGGGGTGCAAACCATAGGCTGTAAAAAAAGATGGACGACGCACCTTCACTCTCTTCCATTGTAGTAACTGAAGCCGCCAGTGTGTCAATATGGCGCTGACATCTTGAGTCTCGAGTCTGCGCATAGTGACCTTGGAGCCGAGTCTGCGCAGTAGTGAGCACGAAGTGGAGCTGCGTTATCAAGGTCCCGCCCACACTCCCGTAGAACCAGTTAATACTGCAGAACAACACATTATATCGGTGTGAAATAAACAGTTCTGGAAATGTAAAAATGTAAGTTAAAGCTCCAATGTCCTCCTGAAGATCCAGAGAAAAGTTCATTGGTGCTTCAGTGAAGACTTCGCTCAGAGAAGCTGTAATCTCAGCTGTCAATCATGACGTCAAAACCTGCGTTTTTATAGCATCAAATAACTAATTTAAAACAAACTTATTTAAAGAAAGAACACTTTAACTAACATCAGCGTGATAAAAACTGCGTAAAATGACGTGTTTGACGTGTAATTTGACTGTTTAGTTTGTCTCACGTTCATTACATTACATGGAGAGGGTGGGGTTTATGACCTATACTGCATCCAGTCACCTGGGGGCGATCTAGACGCTTTGGCTTCACTTTTCAGGACTCGTGTGGCACGCTTGGTGCAAACTTGTCACCTTTCAGCGAAATTTGCAGTTTTCACCTTGATATAGGTCATTCACGTAAAAAATGTACTGCTTCCTTCGACTCCGCCGTGGGCCTTCAGCCTGGCTGTGGTCTAAGTCCTCGTCTGGCTCCTCCTGCTCTCCTCTCCTCCCTCTTGTCTCCTGCCCTTCGTCCTCCTCCAGAGCCCCCGCCCTCCATTCCTCATCAGTTTGGACTATCATCGGCGCGAGGACACGCCTTCCGGGAGGGGGAGCTACTGTAACTGTTAAGTTTTATTATCATGGTGTTTTGCCTGCTTGTGTTCCCTATTAGTTTCCATAGTTCCTTAATTGCGCACCTGTTTCTGTTCAGTTCATTACCACTCCTTGTGTATTTAAGTCCTTAGTTTCCTCAGTTCTGTGTTCCGTGTCATCTTTGTATAATGTGGATATGTTATTCTGTTCTCTGGCATGTTCTCTCTTGAAGATTATTATTAAAAGACTGTTTATTTTGTACTCCTCGTCTTTGTGCGCTCATTATAACCACCCCTAACCTGACAGTAATATTGAATCACGCACTGCAGTTGTTATAATCAAGTCTTTTACATGTGCTTTGGTATATAGTCAACACATTAAAATAAGTGTACTTTAAAGCACAACAAAAGATTATTAAAATATAATGGTTTAAAGTGTACTTTAAAGTAAAGCTCATTACAAAGTGCACTTTTTAAAACTGTACTTAACTGTGTTAAGAAACATAGTCATGAAAGTCTATAGTTATATGAACATAGTGTACTACTCATAAGTACACTTAGTGGCATTTTATTTCATTAATATTATCTGCAAGTAGTTATCTGCTTATTTCTTCAATAAAAATATACTTTTACGTGCTGAAGTACACTACAAGTGCAGATTCAATTAAGCAGATTCACTTCTATTTCACAAGGGAACCCAGTGTCCGAGGGACTGACATGGACCAGTAAGCAAACACCCAGAACAGCCCAACTATATGTCAATCATCCAGAACAGCTTTGCAATGAGATAGGAACACTCTAAAACACTCAGACACCTAGCATTGGCCATAATACTAGGTCACAGCCATATATTTTCTTCACATACTGTGAATTATGTTAATATGATTACTCTTGGCAGGGTTTTTTGTATTTCAGAAAGGACAAAGGAGGCAAGAAAACCTAGATGCTGAATGTAATGTGACCCTGATGTCAAAGCGCTTAATAAGGTTCTCCTGTTTCTCTCTATTCATCCAATTACATGTAACCCGAGAGCAGGTTTAAGAACAGGTTGAACATGACAAACAAACTTGATTACAGAAGAGTAAAGACATCTTCTAAACACCAACTGTTCACCAAATCTCTCTTGATAGCAAGTTGCTGTTTATCCCAGGTGGTACGCCATGGTCGTCACTAGTTTAACTGTCCCAGCATGCTCACTGTTCAGGCGGCATCATCTGTCTACAGGAGATTACAGTTAAGCCCTGATATTCATTAGTCTGTGGATCAAGGGCTACAGAGTCCCAGTCTACATATTTTCACTAAAGCAATAAATCATATAAGGTCTTACATTATGGTTTTACCACAGTTAAGCATGTTTTAGGTATTCTGCATCATGTTGTACCTAAGAATACCCCTTTTATCTATGGTTAAAAAAAGACAGTGTTCAATAACTTGTTAATTTATTAACAATAATTAATCTGCGAAATAATATAGTTTATGTATTATGGTGACAAGTAATCCAGCAAGTGAAAAGTTAATATTTAATGGCGCCATATTTAATTTTTACATAAATGAAACCTTTCATGCATGTTTTTCCAAGTGCACCTACTATTTGTTGTGACTAAAAAGCGAGAACGCGTTGAAGCTGTGGCGCGCACGCACGCGCGCACAGCCACTGGTGTTTAATATCGGAAAAGCAGAGGAATAAACAACAGCGGGCTTTCGGAGGACAGCGGTGTTAGATAATCGGTTTTATTCCCTAGTGCATTTTTTTCCCCTCTCAACCTTTTTTTCTCAGCCGCTTGTGTTAGGGATTCAGGGTGATATTTATGAGACAGGCAGATTATTCCCGTCCATCTGACCAGAGAGGCACGCATGAAGAGCTCATGGCAACATTTAACTGCAGCAAACTTGCTTCCAAGATGAGACGAGGAACTCCATCCTATCAACTTTTTAAACTCGGATGATACACTTTCCTAACTGAAAAAATATATTTTAATAATATTATGACAGATGAGTAAATCTATTAGGATGACTGAACGCTTAACATTTCATTCAAAGCAGGTAAGTGGTGAAACGTTTGCTTTTATATCCTTTAATGGTTTGAATTGGCATACAGATCAACATTGTGGCAAAGGTTATTTATTGCTGAATATGTTAATGAGACTGTATCTTAGTAAGTTACAAAGCCATTAAGCACCACGAAGTGCCATGGTACACAAAAAAAATCTTCTTGGTAATCTTAAATGTGCTTCATTTGGTAATAGCTCAATTAAAATATTTTATTTTAAAGGTTATTTATAAGGGGAAGAGGTGAGCCAGCATTCATATGTGAATGTGAGAACAGTAACACTTTAAGGGATAGTTCACCCAAAAATGAAAATGTTGTCATCATTTACTCACAATCACGTCATTCCAAACCCGTAAGAATCATTGAAACACAAATTAAAGGGTTAGTTCACCCAAAATTGAAATTTCTGTCATTAAGTACTCAGCTTCATGTCGTCCCAAACCCTTAAGACCATTGTTTGTCTTCAGAACACAAATTAAGATATTTTTGATGAAATCCGAGGGTATCTGATTCACACATTGGCAGCAACGACATTGCACCTTTTTAGGTCCAGAAAGGTACTAAAGACATCGTTAAAACCGTTGACGTGACTGCAGTGGTTCAACCTTAATGTTATGAAGCGACGAGAATACTTGTGCGCAAAAACAAAAATAACGACTTTATTCAACAAATTCGTCTGTCCCCTGTCATACTGCTACGCTATTTTCATTGCAGAGCTTCAGTGTTTACGTCCGAACTGTGGCTCAGTATTGGTCACGTGAGCAGCACGTTGCATGCGTGTGATGCTGACACAGGAGCCAGCCAATACTGAGCCCGCGTTCAGACATAAACACTGAAGCTAGTCTGCAACAAAAATAACATAAATTTTATTATGTAAGATGCACAGACTCAGGTAATCGCACATGTTTAATCTTTCTCTGTCTAGCTGCATTAATAACTGCATTATTCTGCTATCAATGCCTCTGTTACTAGCTCTAAAATGACATTTTGGAATTAGCAATGGAGGCATGGGGATTAGATTCGTAAGAAATTAGTCTTACACACAAGAGCGTTTTAAGGACAAAAACCTGACAAATGTCTTGAAATACAACATCTGAACAATGTCTTGAGGTGTGGTGGTAACCGTTGTATAAGCAGAATAACTGACTCCGGGCTGTTGAATTATTAGAAAATAATGCACACCCAAGGTGTAACGGCCACAACGCGTGCATTATTTTCTAATAATTCAACAGCCTGTCATCAATTATTCCTTACTTGAAACAATGATTCATGTATGTTGATATTGGTGATGCTAATGTTGCAATAAAATAATACTCTTTTTTGTTTACAGTGCTCTGTCAGCTCCAGTGCTTAAGCTACACATACTACATTCAAGTCATTGACATGCCCAAATGCAATCATGCCCATCATCAGCAATGCCAACCATGACTTCAGCAATCTCTCAGTCAGCACAGACGACAGCAGTCTTGACCTGTTTTTCACGGAAATTCCAGAGACAGAAACCATCAAAGGTGTGTACTTTCAACGGGTCCAGCGACTACACAGCATCTCCACCCTCAGAGACGTTGACCACAGTAAACTAGCCCTCATCAATGTCGGAGGGGATCGCTACACATTCCCCTGGAGCACACTGGAGGAATTCCCACTCTCTCGTTTGGGACAGCTGCGTCATTGCAGCAGCCCGGATGATATCGCCCAGCTTTGTGACGACTACGATGAGGCCCGACGAGAGTATTTTTTCGACCGCAGCTCGGTGGCCTTCCGGGTTATCTTAAACTTCCTGGCTGCTGGGAAACTGAGGCTGCTGCGGCAGTTGTGTGCCGTGTCTCTGTCTGACGAACTCGCCTACTGGGGCATCGACCCCGCTCAAATGGAGCGCTGCTGCCGACGCAAGATGTTGTCCCGTGTGGAGGAAGTGGGAGAGAAGAAAAAGAGGGAGGAAGAGAGGAGACAGAGGAGGCTAGCTCTTCAAAGGCCTATAGCACAAGAGAAAGGCTACATCGGGCTCATGAGGCGGCTGCAGGAAATAGTGGAAAATCCTCATTCTGGCTGGCCTGGGAAGATTTTTGCATGCTTCTCAGTTGTCATGATTGCTGTGACAGTTATCAGCTTGTGTATCAGCACCATTCCTGATCACGATAACAGGGTTAGTGCACAACATCCCTCTTTTTATATCTGTAGTGTTTTATCTATTCTGAGGGCACTTCATGGTATACCATGATATTTTGGTAATGCTCCCCACCAACTAAATGCAAACATACACTCTTAAAAATAAAGGTCCCAAAAGGGAGGGTTTTGCAGTGATGCCATAGAAGAACCATTTTTGGTTTCCCAAAGAATCTTTGTGAACAAATTTTCTTAGTGTGAAGAACTTTTAAAAACTTTAAAGAATCTTTTTCCACTCTAAAGAACTTTTTGTGCAATGAAGATGTTCCATGGAACCATTGATGCCAATTAAGAACCTCATTTAAGAGTTTAGAAGAAATCAAATCACTACATACAAGTATCACTGCAAATCACTGCATAAATTTATTATATATATATATATATATATATTCAGGTTGAATTCAATCCAAGTCATCTCAATGGCAAAAAGTGTCCCAATCACCCTGAATTCACCCTATATATATATATAATAGGCCCAAAGTTTTAATGGTAGTTGTCACAATATTGGGTGTGCATTGCAGGCAGACAGACAGACGAAGACTCAAAATAATATAATTCCAATACGAAGTTTAATCCAAACATGCAGGATCATAAAACTAAGGCTGAGAAACAC
This sequence comes from Mylopharyngodon piceus, assembly GCA_039654765.1. NCBI lineage: Eukaryota > Metazoa > Chordata > Actinopteri > Cypriniformes > Xenocyprididae > Mylopharyngodon > Mylopharyngodon piceus. The sequence goes on from CM077442.1 coordinate 45,764,021, forward strand.
ACCAAACATGAACGAGACCGAACAGAGAATGAATGTGAGGGTGCAACTTAAGTAGGAACACAAACAAGACCAAATATAGCTGCAAGCAGCGATGACGGGCCTAAAACCCAGTGCCACCTCCACCCCAGAGGCTTTAGGGAGATTGTGCACGACAGGCAATATGCACAATAGTCACATCCATGTGATTGGCCTCCAACGAACACACAGTTGAAGTTTCATCAAAATCAGTCTATGTATGAAGAAGTTATAACACACTTCCTGTTTCCCTTTTTTCGCCATAAATTCATTTCAACGCCACAGCCAAACCGTTCGAGATATCAAAAATCCGCTCGCAATTTAGCATCCTTAATGTCTTGACTTCATCCTGAGTTTGGTGACAGTAGGTAAAACTAACCCCCAACTTTAGACAAAAGGTGGGGCTATAGAGACGCTGCTCCATGACCATTTCTAAGGCTTTGCCCATGTCTTCTGGCTGACAACCTTGATGTGTGTCAAGTTTCATGCAATTTGAAGCATGCTAAGAGCCTCAAAAACACCCCAAAAGAATATGAAAGTTTGACGCGTTGCCATCACGACAGTATTCAAGATATCAAGAATCCTGTACATTTGCGGTGTCTTGACATTATTCTGACAAAGACTGAAGCAAGTCGGGTAAAAATAAGAGGGCAATTTCAAAGCATTTTGAAAGTGACACTTCCTGCTGCCAGTTGGTGGCACTCACAATAGTCACATCCATGTGATCGGCATCCTACAACGAACACACAGCTGAAGTTTCATCAAAATCAATGTATACAGAAGTTATAACACACTTCCTGTTTCCCATTTCTCACCATGAATTCGTTTCAACGCCACGACCAAACCATATGAGGTATCAAAAATCCACTCGCAATTTAGCATTCTTTAATGTCTTGACTTCATGCTGACTGAGGGACCCAAAAGTGCCAGAAAGTTCGAAAAAAAATTACCTAAAGAAAACAAGGGCGCTGAAACCAATGTAAACAAATAAGAATCGTGAAAAAAATTAACAAAGGAAATAGGAAACTAACGAAAACATACTAAAAGTCCATGAATAACAAAACTGTGATAGTAGTGTATGTTGTGTGCTCTATGCAAAGTTACAGTATTAAAGGGTTAGTTTCCCCAAAAATGAAAATTCTGTCATTAATTTCTCACCCTCATGTCGTTCCACACCCGTAAGACTTTCATTCATCTTTGGAACACAAATGAAGATTTTTTAATCAAATCTGAGAGCTTTCTGTTCCTCCATTGACAGTCTACGCAACTACCACTTTCAAGCCACAGAAAGGTTTTAATGAGTAAAGACATCATTAAAGTAATCCATGTGACTCCAGAGGTTTAACCTCAATTTTATGAAGCGATGCAAGTGCTTTGTTTGTGCAAAAAAAAACATAATTTACCACTTTATATACAAAATATAAATCTCAAATGCGCATGAACGCGCATTGGCGAATTCAGCTGCAGCCAAAGTCAAACACACTTTTTATCTAACTTCACCTGCATTCAAACACTTTTGCTTCCGTATCTGAAGACAGTTGCTTTTGGATAATGCGGTATCCACAAGGAAAATTTAGTCTTTCATTACATGAATCCTTAAATAAAATACATACTTCATTGTTACAATTTCATCACACATTTTGTAGAGGATGCAGTCTGCTTTAGTAATGTGTTAAAATTAAACTGTCATCTGATTTCTGCTTGTTGTCCTTTTTTTTTTAGGGTGAATGCTCGGAAAAGTGTCGCAACATATTCATCGTGGAAACGGTGTGCGTGGCCTGGTTCTCCATGGAGTTCCTGTTGCGTTTCCTGCAGGCTCAAAGCAAACTGCAGTTTGTTCGAAATCCACTTAATATCATAGATGTCATAGCCATCCTACCATACTACATTTCTCTGGTTGTCGATAGCGAAGACGAATCTGATGAAGCCGAGCTTCACGGTAGCGCTGGGACAAGTCGCGGATATTTAGATAAGCTGGGTTTAATTCTGCGGGTCATGCGGGCCCTGCGGATCCTGTACGTGATGCGACTGGCGCGACACTCGTTGGGCCTTCAGACACTGGGTCTTACGATGCAGCGAAGCATGCGAGAGTTTGGACTCCTGCTACTCTTCCTCTGCGTGGCTGTGGCTCTATTTTCGCCTCTTGTCCACTTGGCGGAGAAAGAGTTCACGAAGGGCAAGGCCACTGGCCCCCACAGCTTTAGCAGCATTCCTTCTTCCTATTGGTGGGCCATCATATCCATGACGACAGTTGGCTACGGTGACATGGTACCGCACAGTATACCTGGCCAGGTTGTGGCCTTTAGCAGCATACTGAGTGGTATTCTCATAATGGCTTTTCCAGCTACATCTATCTTCCACGTGTTTTCTCGTTCATATCATGAGCTGAAGCGTGAACATGAAATGATTTGTAAAGAAGAGCGAGTGGCCACCCTGGATGCCAGTGCAAAAGAAGACGCCCAGAGATGGTTGGAGAAACACTCTTTTACTTTGGCCAACAGTAAAAGTCTATGCAAGGGCAATGGCACAACTGCAGGTCCGCCAACCCTCGCTGCTACTGCATGCTGCAATGACATCTGATCCATCAGTGCATATCACTGCAGACATTTTCTTCATGTGTTTTTAAATCTGTTGGAATGTGATTTCTGAAATACATCAATAAAAGAAGTATCAGTATCATTAAAATTGAATTGGTTCTTTCACAATATACTGAAGTTTTGCATATTTATGAGTTCCTTTGTCCTCAAACACAGAAATGTGAATGAAAGTATATGATTGCTGTATGATTATTTTTTTATACATTTATATTCTGATTCATATTATTCGTTCAGGCCACAAGTCACAGCCTTTTAGTTTCCTTCAACCCGTTGGTATTTGTGGTTGGTTGTTTGCATAATTATTAATCCATATTGTGGAAAATGCAATCAGAATCAAAATAAATAGTACCTATTATTTAAGATATTTCTTTGAGAGAGAAAAAAACCTAAATATGTACTTCAAGGACTCACTATTTAATTTCAATAAATTAACATCTTTTTTAAGCGTCCCTGGTACAATAAATAATATTTAACAATAAATAACAAATAATGTATGAAGTAGTAAATCACAATGTTTGTTTTTTTTAAATTCTACTTGATGTTTCTAATTTCATAAGAGCACTCCAAATAATAAACATGCACATTAAAGCAACATACATTTATTGCACAATTAAAGATAGGGAAGGCAATTTCGGAGATCAATAGCAAGCTAGCTCTGAGATCCCATGAAACTCTGGCTTAAATACATGGGGAAGGTAATCAAAATGAGCAGAAACAGGTGTGAGGGACTGATTAATAATCAAGGAAACTAACCAGGAACTCAGGCAGGTTAAACAGGAACAGAACACAGAAACTAAACCAAAACTGAACATACACATTACAATAATAGGTTATGTTTGTGTTCAATGATTTTGTCAAAAGATTAACCACAGTAACATGAACTATGATAAACATCTGAAGGACATGAAGCCATTCGCTGACTATAAGTTAGTATAATTAAAGATAGGGAATTAATTGTAGTCATGCTAAGAGATTTTGAAAGCAGACTAATTTACACTGCCCAGTCATTTGTGAATAAAACATCATTATCTCTGGGAATTGTACTATGGTTATTAAATGTAAAGCACAAAACGGCCTGCTATTGGTGTTTTAAAAGACACACCTATATTACTATGTTTACATGTATATATCTTCACTAATGTTCAAGGCAGAAAATGTTTGCTTTTTTGCTTCTGTCATATACAGTGCCCTCCCTCCTCTAATATCGGCACCCTTGGTAAATATGAGCAAAGGCGGCTGTGAAAATAAATCTGCTTTGTTTATCCTTTTGATCTTTCATTCAAAGATCATTTTGTGCTCAGTGACACATTTTTGTGTTGATTTTGATGTTTGTTTTGGATCATTGTCCTGATGGAAGATCTTGAACAAGATGTCCAGGACCTCTGGCAGAAAAATAGGCCCACAACATTAAAGCAGTATATTTAACCGTGAGTGTGGGGTACTTTTTAGGATGATACAGACATATGTCTTCTTCCAGTCAGATTTGTAACATCTTTAGTTGATTGTAACTTCTTAATCGAGTCATTCCTGTTATCCAGTAACATTTTGGCTTCATAATTTTTTGGAGAAAAAAAAAAGGTACATATTTTTCATGTTTTTAGCATTCTACCAAAATAGTGACATGTTTAACTATTGGAATACATATTGATCAAGCTCAGGGACTCAAAAAATAATAATTATGGGTAGTTTGTTCAGACATGGGCTGTGAAGGTATTCCACCCTGTTAGGGACATATACATAGTTATAATGTAAATGTTAAACAATAATTGGATAGTATATGTCCCTTATGCCATCATAGTATTTTTTATTCTTAAAACAATAACAAAATAATTATTGATGAATAGAATATGTCTTGATTATTAAGAACAGGTCATTTTTTATACCCATTTTTGCCAACAGGATGGTAAATAATACAAAAATTTTGCTCAAAAACATGCTGTTAATGCTTCTCACCTCCCAAAATAAGACAAAAGTATGCCAAACATTTAACGTTGCTGTCAAATTATTATTTAAAAATGACTTGTCTTACAGGGCGGAATGGAGTATAACCAGAAACACAGCAAATCTTGGGGTGGCAACAAAAAAAAAGAAAAAAAAAATTATATATATATATATATATATATACAGGGCTTGACATTAACTTTTTTGCTCACCAGCAACTGTGGCTAGTGGTTTTTCCAAAGTTACTAGCCACTCACACATTTTCACTGGCCACAATTTTGCTGTTGGGAAATTACATTTTATATGATTAAAGTTGACTTTGGCATGCTTAAATTACTTGATTTTGAGTCATTTTACTTGATTTAAAACCCTTTCCAACTTTCAAATGCAGATTGACCACCCAAATCAAGACTACATTGTATATCAGCTGGTATGTACAGGTGGGTAAGGGGTGGGTAGTATCACCATAATATGAGAAATTTTATAAGTTATTTTTGTTAGGCAGCATGCTGCTGAATGCATGGACGTAATATACTGACACATATCCAGTTTTTACCCACCTGTTTACGTCCACTTAAGCCATAACCAACTGTATTCACGCGAGATACTCCACACGATGAACATTTTGACATCTGTGTGTGCGTGTATTTGACTATTCAGGCGCAAGGAGAACTTATCGTGCGCGTGACAGAGAGAGATAGATAGATAGATAGATAGATAGATATAGAGAGAGAGAGAGAGAGAGAGAGCGCTTCTGTTGTGTGTCATTCAGCGCGATTCCGCCTATCCCGCCTTCACTAACAGCAAGTTAATCGATAAAGAATTGTGATTGAAATGTAATTTTGTGCTATGACGAGCTTGGCTACCTTTCATTTGGCTGTAGGCTGAAATTATATTCAACCTGCCAAAGTGGCTAGTGGGAGTGGCTGTCTTACCCGCCACCAGGGTTCCCACTCTTTCATGAACACCAGATTCAAGGACTTTTTAAAGCACCGTTTATTTTATATCAAGCACCTATCAAATTCAAATCCCAGCATAGGGAGCGTCATGAAAGACCTCTTATTGCATTTGCATCCATTTTAACCCAGAAGAGGTACAGAATCATTTGTACATTAATTTTGGAAATATATTAAAACCGTTTGCAGCTTCCTTATCTCTAATGTTAACAATCTTTCTACACTAGTTTTGGTTTTAATTTTTTTATGAATCATTACTTGAGTAAAAACATTATAATATAGAGAGAATAATGTAAAAATAAATTTTGCAATTGATGGAAAAAACTGTATGGGTTATAAGGATTATATGGATCGTAATTGTGGCTTATAAAGTCAGAATCAGTATATTATAGATAAAAGCTTGCAATTCTGAGAAAAAAAGTCAGAACTGAGAGATATAAATGAGCACTTCTGAGAAAAAAAATCAGAATTGCAATTTATATATCACAATTCTGACTTTATAAGACACAATTCTGACTTTTTATCTCACAATTGTGAATTTAGTGTAAAGTGGGGGGAAAACGCCCCCTTGGGGGAAACTAACTCTATATATTATGCATAATATTCTTATTAATAAGTAGGGGTGGGCGATATGGCAAAAATATCACAATTCATGATTTGATCACAAATCTTTTTCATGTTGGTTTTACTATTTTGCCAGTAACTGAGCAGTACAGTCAAACTAATTTCCCTATATATTAAAAAAAAGTAGCCTTACAAGGTAACAAAATATAAAAGAAAAAAAGAATGACAGACTTTCAGCCCAAAGTGGATGAAGATAAAAATATTAATGTATAAGTTTCTTGTTAAAGCTAACGTATTAAAGAATTTAAAAAAATTTACTCACCGTAGAAGTTGTTTTAAACCCGAATAAATTTCTTCTGTTGAACATACAAGTTTTGGGGGTTTTTTTGAAGAATGTGGGTAACCAAACAGTTGGTCCCCAGTGAGTTCCATAGTAGGAAAGAAAATACTATGGATGTCAATGGGTACCAGCAAATGTTTGGTTACCCACATTCTTCAGAATATGTTCTTTTGTGTTCAGCACAAGACAAATTAATACAGGTTTGGATCAACTTTAGAGTGACAGAATTTTCATTTTTGGTTGAACTATCCCTTTAAGGACAAGTCGCAGCATGTGTTGTCTGTCCCTTTAAGGCTCATGCGCGCATCTAATATATTGACACGCATTCAATTTTCTTTCAACTGCTTACTTTCACTTTACACTTAACCGATGGTGTAAACCTTGTGTGTATTTGACAGTATTAACAGAGTAAGATGCGAATGATAACTTTGTCCAGCAAATGCAGTGTTTGACAGGCTTTTTGAGTGTGCGCGCTTCGGGTGTATCCGCTCCGAAAAGCACGTGTCACTGTCAGACCAGCACGCAGATAAAACGTTTAACCGGCAAGGCTTTAAAACGCATGCAAATAATAAACTTTTGTGATTGTGAATAACTGCAGTGTTCCCTGAGTATAACTGGAAAGCACTCGGTAACTGATTGTAAAATAATATTCCAAAACAAATATACTAGGACTAATGGGGGGCATGTTATAATTTTCACAAAATTTATTTAAAATTTAATTCAAGCACTTTCAAGGACCAATATTTGTTTTCAAGTACTTTTCAGGCCTTGAATTCATGTGTCTGAAATCCAAGTACTTTCAAGTACTTTCAAGGCGCGTGGGAACCCTGCGCCACAGCTGAAATCTACCCGCTTTTGGTGGGTTGGTGGGTGTTAATGTCAAGCCCTGTATGTATATATACACATATACAGCGTGCGCTTTGTGAAGAAAAAAAAAAACAAACAGAGGTGGGATGTTTTGAAAAGTTTTTGGGGGTTTTTTTGTTGTCTTTTTTTCACAAACCACAGTGAAGCTATTTTGGCAGCTGTAACAGAAACATTTTTACAATAAATCTTATGATTTAACCTTGAGATTAGACAGCTTTGATCTTTGCAACACTATTTACAATGACACTATTTCTTAATTTCTGATAGGAATGCAAAATCATGAAAAAACAATCGGTAGTTATTGATCTTTTGAATAGAATACCGAGAGACAAACTTCTACATTCAATCGCGTTTTCTCCCATTTATTTTTGATCACAGTGCATACACATACAAACTTTTACTCCAAAAGTGCGCACATATGGAGAAATACACGTTTACCTCAGATTTCGTTAGATAGAATAGAAGCAGGGCCGTACGCAGAGTTTCATAAATACCGAGGTCACAAAATGTAGGCTAGTTTGCTAGGGGGGGGGTTCGGGGGCATGCTCCCCAGAGAAAATTTATATTTCCTTGGTGTACACATATGCATTTTGAGATGTTTTAAGGCCAGCAAATTGGATAAATAGCTTTAAAACCATGTCAACAAATACATACATGCACGCACAGTTTTGAGGCAGTTTTAATCGCATGTTTGGTAATTTCATGACTTAATTTACAACAGAACAACGACGGTGCATGCTCGTAGTTTCTTTTGCGCTTCATTTAAGCTATAATAAAGTAGGCTAATATGCAGCGCCGCCGCATTTGCGCATGCAATTCTTGAGTGCGCGCCGCGAGCACAGTATAACGGCTGATTGGACAGTCATGTTCATTTTTCTGAATTTTACTGACATAGCCTGACAACATCTCATCTGTTGTTCAACTGAAGCTCCCTCGTCGTCACCTGTAGCCTATCTTTTCCAATTTTCATTGATTCAACTGATTCGTTCAAAAAGCTGATTCATTCAGTAAAGAAACACCGCCATTTGTTGCTCAGGGACGCAATTACAGTGCTGTGGATTTGTTTTGAACTATATTCGTTGGCGAAATTGTGCAAAAACAGGCAATTGTGTCTAAAATGTACACTGTAACAAATTTCTGTAGTTTTCACAGCATTTTTACTGTAAAATGGATAAATACTTACTGTAGAACCTGTGTACAGCATGTTGCTGTAGATCTGCAAAGCATCATGGTCAATTTTTAATGGCAGGTAAATTAAACAGTAAATATAGTTGTGCTGTGAATGAGAATACAGCAATTTTTAGCGGGATTCTTTCAGCCGTGGAAAGCGCTGAGATTACACACTTTCTTCGACATTCCACTTCAGAAAGGTAACTTTTTGCATTATTTGCTCATTAATTTCCAGTTTCATCTTAAATTTACCTCTGTTTAAGAGTGCACTGAGGGAGCGAGAAGCTTCTCCCTGCAGCCTTCGGTGGACATCCAACCCGGCCCACATCCAAGTGACGTCAGAAGCCAGGCCAATTCTTAAAGGAACACTCCACTTTTTTTGAAAACAGGCTCATTTTCCAACTCCCCTAGAGTTAAACAGTTGAGTTTTACCGTTTTCGAATCCATTCAGCTGATCTCCAGGTCTGGCGGTACCACTTTTAGCATAGCTTAGCATAGTTCATTGAATCCAATTAGACCGTTAGCATCTCGCTTAAAACTGACCAAAGAGTTTCAGTATTTTTCCTATTTAAAACTTGACTCTTCTGTAGTTACATCGTGTACTAAGACCGACGCAAAATGAAAAGTTGCGATTTTCTAGGCTGATATGGCTAGGAACTATACTCTCATTCCGGCGTAATAATCAAGGAACTTTGCTGCCGTACCATGGGTGCAACAGGCGCAATGATATTACGCAGCGCCTGTGACCCCCTGCTTGCACAGGGAGCGTGCCTTGCAACCATGGAGACATTTGTGAGAGGTAATATCATTGCGCCTGCTGCACCCATGGTACGGCAGCAAAGTTCCTTGATTATTACACCGGAATGAGAGTATAGTTCCTAGCCATATCGGCCTAGAAAATCGCAACTTTTCATTTTGCGTCGGTCTTAGTACACGATGTAACTACAGAAGAGTCAAGTTTTAAATAGGAAAAATATTGAAACTCTTTGGTCATTTTTGAGCGAGATGCTAACGGTCTAATCAGATTCAATGAACTATGCTAAGCTATGCTAAAAGTGGTACCGCCAGACCCGGAGATTGGCTGAATGGATTCGAAAACGGTAAAACTCAACTGTTTAACTCTAGGGGAGTTGGAAAATGAGCCTATTTTCAAAAAAAGTGGAGTGTTCCTTCAAAGATACATATATTACACATATATGTATTACACGCACATATATTGAGTCTCGCACTCACATTAGCAGTAATGAGTATTTCCCCATTTACTGATTCTACAGAAACTATCACCAGCTGCTTATGAATCTTACATTGAGTTGCACTAGATTCTGTAGTATGAATGTGATAAACTTCCTAAAATAGAAGTTTTCCGAATGTCAAGTGTTTAACTAACCGTTGGACCAGTAACTATTTTTTTCGTTGCTTTCAGTTACATTGATTAGTGATGTCTATTGCAAGATTTGAGGGGTGAGCTAATGTTGTTTATCCAATGCAATATTGCATGCCTTATTTTTAGGTGTTTTCTTAATTCTGCTTATGTAAAATATTAAACCCAATCAGGGATAAATGCTGTGTGATGTCAACTTAATTTGAGTGACCGTTCTGATTTCACTCATGCTCTGGCTGTTTTTTTTGCATCATACTATGTATTCAACATGGAATATCCGGAAGAAGCAGCCACTACACTGGAATTTATCCAGAGGTAAGCACTTATTTGTTATTGATATTGTTGACTAGGGATGGGAAGAAATACTCGTACTCATTCTTTAAAGGGTTAGTTCACCAAAAAACGAAAATTCATTTACTCTCCCTCATGTTGCTTCAAACCTGTATAAGTTTCTTTCTTCTTTTAAACACACACACACACACACACAAATATTTTGAAGAATGTTGGAAACTAAACAATTGCTGGTCCCCATTGACTTCCATAGTATATAAAAAATACCATGGGAGTCAATAAAGATCAGAAACAGTTTGGTTACCAACATTCTTCAAAATATCTTGTTTTGTGTTCAACAGAAAAAAAGAAACTCGTACAGGTTTGAAGCAACATGAGGGTGAGTAAATGATGACAATTTCATTTTTGAATGAACTAAAGAAATTAAGCTGGTTTAAAATCTGAATTCCATGCACATATCAGTTATTTTCTTCACTTCAGTACACAAGTACTTGGTTTTTAGAGTACATGACTACTAAATTACTCAAAATGCCCATCCCTATTCTTCAAACTTCCATTAATGTGCTTACTGAATTTTTTTTGGTCCATGCTTTTGAAATATTTTAACTAAATTACAAGTTGTTGCAGAGCAGACATACCATAATAAAAGCAGCAGATGTAAATGCAAAGTGATAGTTCAGTTTCTTACTTGTATAGTGACGTTTGCTGATTCATGTGAATGTTAAACATCCACCAAGTCTGGTTTGTCAACTCCTTCTCTGTTGTGAGAATGAGAGCTTCATCAGGATACTACCTTGAAATGAAAAGTAGATACAGACTTCAAAACAACTCAATTTTGAGAGGAGGTACAAAGCTGAGAAACACATTTGTTTTGTGTTCACTTTCAATGCTGTTTTCAATGCCCTGGCCTCCAAAATGCTGGAACAATATTTAGCCATAGCGATGCCACTGTATTACCCTGTAAGTTGAACATGGAATATGCTGGTGGCGATATTGTGGCACAAAACATTTCTTCCTTTATCTGCCCTGCAAACCAGTGAATTAAAGAAAGCATGGAAAACATCTGAAACTAATACAAATGTGAGTTATGCAGAATTCTTTAACTCAAAATCGTGCTGTTTACCATTTAATTCATTCTGGAGTGGTACACCATGTGAAGTTCTCCTTGTTACAATAGGAAAGGAGTTAATGGGCCAAACTTGGATGTACACTCCAATGCAGCAGCAAATCCTGCTATATGGGTGATATTTTAAACTGTCTCAGTTTTTCTCCTTGGATTGGGTAATGCATGATGTCTTTTATATTTGCAGATTTTTCGTCAGAATAACTCCAGAACACAGTAAGTGCACTTCGAAGGTCCAGGTTAGCAAAAAGACTGGAAAGGTGGTCCAGCGCAGAAACGAGTCCCTCAATCCCCATGTTGCATCGTTCATTAGAGACTTCATTGAGTATGACTGGAAGCACTAATATCTGGTGAGAGTGTTAATTGTTACCTTGAATACATTGTCAGGTTATGGCTTTTCACACTGCACTTAACCTTAGGTCATTGCCGTTCTAAACCCCATTTTTAACCCCAGCTAAAGGAACATTTCAAAATTGTAATTTAAAATTGGGTTTATCAGTGCTTTTTACAGGACTATGAGCAAGTGTACCTAAAAAACTGTTTTAATGCAAAGGGTTGTCACATCACTGATTTGATTTAATTAACATTGACGCCACAAATATGCAAATAAGAATGTTAACCCACAAAACAGTTCATAAATACACGAATAATGTTATTTGTGTATTTATAAACTGTACTGTTTCCTGTAAAAATCGTATGATCCAGGGGGAAGAGCCAGGGCTATAAAATGGCTCCAGGAAGCCAGTTTGGGTGGGTAGTTGAAGTTGGTGGCTGTACGTGGAGAGTCGTGGTTTATACAGAAGTTAACATTGTATTACATTTGATTTAGCCAGTTCAAATTGTGTATATATTGTCATCAAGGCATCAGTCTTGCTTATAAACCTTTATATTACTAACTAATTTCTTCCACCGCAGGGAAGAAGACTCCAGGAAGTTGACCATTTCAGGTCCAGTTGTAGAAGATAAATACAGTTTTGGAAGAAAAATTGTTGAAGAACCAAATTCTACCTTTTTTTTTCTTTACATTTCCTTAAAACTTGAACAGGATGGATTTGCATGTTTGGAAATTTGTTGTTTAAAAAAATGAAATGTTTACAGAAAAATGTTTTCCTATTGAAAAATACTAATTCTATGTTTATGCTATGGTTTTTTATTTTATATATTTTCTCATTTGAAATGTTAAAAGTTGTCAATAAATGGCATTTTTTGAGACAAAAACAGTGTCTTCATTTTACAGTACCGAAAATTAATGCAGTAATACATTTTACAGTAGTCAAATATTTGTGGTGATAACATTTACAGCATCCTACTATCCTATTACTGTGAACACGTACAGGATTTGTAAGGTTACTGTGATTAAATTTACAGTAAGTATACTGTGGAATGGACTACAGCAACTTACTTGCTAATTGCTGCCAGCAAGTTGCTGTGAATAAATTTACAGTAGTACTGTACTGTGATTGCTACTGTAAAATAAAATACAGTACTTTTTATTTTACTGTGATTGCATTTACAGTAGTCGAACTGTGAAATGGACTACAGCAACTTACTTGCTAATTGCTGCCAGCAAGTTACCGTACATTTTACAGTGTTCTTCTTACAGTGTAGCCTAAACATGAATAAAATTAATATAACATTTGTTATCATGCTGATATCTGGAGAAAAACGGCACTCTTCATGTGATATTTAACTATATTAAAGTCTCACAGTGAAAGCGTGCACTCTAAATGCGCACTGACACTAGTCTAATCTACAAGACAACATCACATACAGGGATGTCAGATCGATTGTGCATCGTTAAAACAACAGTTATGATAAAATCGCAGACTAAATATATCGCACCCCCCTACCCTACCCTCTTCACAGTAATTATAAATAACATTTGAAATTCAGGTCTGTAGATATTTCTATTTAGACTCTTGGGGGCAGTGAAACAGCTAGGCTACTCTGGTGGCGCCAATCAATCTACAATCTTTTTTGGTGGCATTTTATTTTCTTTCACTTCATGAACTTGTGCCCCTGAGTATAACAGGGTGGAACACCAATGTTAACAAGTTGTAACTGTGGTTGAGCTTTCCGTCATTGTCCTGCATGGTTTGCCATCTGTAATGTGTGGAACTGCACCTACACTACCGGTCAAAAGTTTGGAAACATTACTATTTTTAATGTTTTTGAACGAAGTCTCTTATGCTCATTAAGGCTGCATTTATTTCATAATAAATACAGAAAAAACAGTAATATTGTGAAATATTATTACAATTTAAAATGATGGTTTTCTATTTTAATATACTTTAAAATATAATTTATTCCTGTGATCAAAGCTGAATTTTCAGCATCATTACTCCAGTCTTCAGTGTCACATGATCCTTCAGCAATCGTTCTAATATGCTGATTTGATACTCAGTTATTATCAATGTTGAAAACAGTTGTGTTGCTTAGATACTTTTTTCAGGATTCATTGATGAATAAAAGGTTAAAAAGAACAGCATTTATTCAAAATATAAATCTTTTCTAACAATATAAATCTTTACTATCACTTTTTATCAATTTAACACATCCGTGCTGAATAAAAGTATTAATTTCTTTCAAAAAAAAAGAAAGAAAAAAAAATTACTGACCCCAAACTTTTGAACGGTTGTGTATATTGTTACAAAAGATTTCTATTTTAAATAAATGCTGATATTTTTTTAACTTTTTATTCATCAAAGAATCCTAAAAAAATCACAGGTTATAAAATAATATTAAGCAGCACAACTGTTTCCAACATTGATAATATTCTGTATTTATTATGAAATAAATGCAGCCTTAATGAGCATAAGAGACTTCGTTTCCAAACTTTTGACCAGTGGTGTATATAATATTGTTCCAAAACAATACAAAAAAAAACTTCCTTTGGGGGAAAAAATAAATACACTTCCTGTCACATGCATGCACTCTGTGGCCAAGACCACAGGTGTGGGTATTTGGACAAGGCAGACAAAACTGGGGTAGGCTTCAACTCTCACTCTTTCTTAGTTTTTGAAATGTTATCCTGCTTGTCACACTATAAAAGGTTAGCTAGCTAAATGTTGATCACTCAAAAAGAGCTATGGCTAACTTAGCTCAAGATTTTCCACCCTAACGGGATGGAATGTGAACCTAACAGGGTGGAACATTTTGATCTAAGTAAGACGTGGCTCTTTCTGAGTGATCAACATTTAGCTAGCTAACCTGTTAAGGTAAACAGAACTTTTATAACTATGTCAGATATGTTTTTACATTTTTTTTTGACCAGACAAATATTCTCCATAACTTAGCCTAACAGGCTGGAACTTTAAGAGAGTGTCAAGTAGGTTAACATTTCAAAAACGAAAAAAGGTAGGAGTGACAGTTAAAGCTTACCACAGTTTTGTACCCACATTTGTAGTGTTCGCCACTTGAGAATGCGTGTAAGCGACAGGAAGTAAGTGTGCAAGACTGTCCCTTGTCTTTAAAAAGCCAAAGTGCAGTGCCCTTAAAGCACAATAAACCCACACTATCACGAATACCGCTTCGGAGAGGTATTCAAGGCTAAGCGTATCCCATCATGCATTATGTTTGGGAACTCACTTGCCCCGAAATCATGAGATGTCAAGGAAAAGATTCCACTATAAGTTAAATTATTTGAGTTTATTATATAATTTTGTAGTAGTAAACAATAAAGTGCACAATTTATTGATGCAAAGATGAGTTGGCTATGTGTATTTTGTATTTGCAACTGCTTTTTATCACTTAATCAGAAGCAGATTCAGATAATAAAAAGTTCTCACACTTGCAGTCTTCATGCCTACTTGAACATCTGGGCCAAATACAGGAAATACGTAGACAAGTACATAGACAAGTGGTGCAAAGACCGCAAGTGTATCTGATCTGTGTGGCATGAAGGTTCTGTTGGTGAAAATGACAACGAACAACAGCTGTCAGTCGGTGATGGGACTAGACAATCAGTTTTCTTTTTGGTATTATAAACCATATCACCTGATCTTGTTTATGGTTTCTTTTATATGTAATTATGTGTTTCCATAAACACTGTTGCAAAGACCACAAACTTAACATAAAAACGAAGTCAAACTGCCCAACTAAAGGAAACACTGATTACCATAATGGTAACCAAACAATTTTAACATCTAAACCTGTTAATTTGTTAATAAAAGAACTGTAGGCGAATGACAGAAATAAAGTCAGTCTGTTTGTAACAAGAGAGATTTAATGTATTTTCATTTCATACTTTCTATTTTGTGAAGCTCAAAAATCTTTTGCTGCACATCAGAACTATATTATTTGGTTTTGAAGAATGATTAAGGGAATTTGGCCTTTGTGTTTCCTCATATTTATACTCCTGTGGAACAGGAAGTCATTGCTGGATGATTTTATGCTCTTAGTCACCCTGATGTGCTTAAAAAAAAACATAATTATGAATGGGAATACACTTCTGAGATATTTTGCTCATAAAAATTTCTAGGGTTGCCAATAATTGGCCAACATGCATTGGAGAAAAACGTTTATTTCATAATGAGATTTCCCCCCTCCCACTTTCAATTGTTTTACTTCAATGAAAGGTTAGAATTTTGTGATTTTTTTTTTAATGAAAGATCAAAAGGATAATAAATTCAGATTTATTTTCACAGCCGCCTTTGTTCATATTTATCAAGAGTGCCAATATTAGTGGAGAGCACTGAATATCAGAATGGCCATTGTTGGTTGCGTATTGCCTATAGCAAAGGGGTGGAACTGGTTATGCAAAATAAAAGGTTTGTCACACACACACCTCTCGTCTAACATACTCGCTCTTCAGGTTTGTCATGGCATAGCAGTGGGTGACAATGCCACTGAAATTCTAGTAACAGCAGAAACGAAACATGAAGCAAGACAGTGAAGAACGATGGTAAAGTACCAGTACAACATTATTTGCTTGATGTGTTTAATTGATCTCCTTTGTTTTAATTTGTGTATTGAAATTGTGAAGGCATAAAATACTTTCAGTTATAGGAAATGTACTGTATGGTTAACTACTGTTTGATTCAATGTGCAAAATAAGAAATATTTTCAGAAGTGCCATATACATTTAGATAAGAACAATTTGGTTTTTATCCACCTTGTTGATAAAACATTAACATTAAAATTTGATGCTGAATTGTTGCACCTTATCAGGAGTACCTTGTACAGCATTGCTGTGTGTATTAATGATGACAAACATTTATTTATCTGAATGCGTCATTACATAGACGTGTCAAAAGACTTGTTTTCTCTTTTTAGTCAAGTGCAATCAAATGGCGGAAGCAGATCTCTTCGTTCGTTTGTCATATTCACCATTTTGCTGGTCCTGTTCCTGTGTTACTACACCCTCACCTATGAAAACTTAGAAAGCTGGATGCCAAACATTGGACTATTTCTTCCAGAGCCTTTCATCAATAAGACAACCATCGTTCCGCTGACTACAGTACCAGCAGGGACTTCTGCTAAACCGTGGAAGCCTCCAGAACCATATTGTGTGGCTTACCCAAACAAGTATAATTTCATCATCAATGAGCCACAGAAGTGCCAGAAGGAAAATGTTTTTGTAATATTGATTATACCAGTAGCTCCAAGTAATACGGCTGCTCGGGAGGCCATCCGTTCAACGTGGGGTTCAGAGAGGTTAGTAGGGGACAAGATAGTGAGCTTATTATTTCTGTTAGGTCTGCCCACGTCACAAGACAGCGAAAAGCTTCAAGAAGATTTGTTGCAGGAAAGCGAGAAGTATCATGACATTTTACAGAGTGATTTCTGGGACAGTTACTACAATCTCACCATTAAGACAATGGTAATGCTAGAATGGCTGTCTGCTAATTGTCAGAACGCATTCTATGCAATGAAGGTCGACTCGGATATATTTCTCAACGTGAAAAACTTGGTGAATTTGCTTCTGTCAGCACCAAAACAGAACTATATGTCTGGACTTGTGGCCAGGCATGCAATGGTATTGCGAAACCCTCATTCTAAATGGTACCTTCCACAAACGGTTTATGCCCCAGCTCAATATCCACCCTACGCTCTTGGCTTAGGATATGTGTTCTCTCTTGACTTGACAGTGAAACTTGTTGAAGCAGCCCAACATGTCAAACCGGTTTACATAGAGGATGTTTTTTTAGGTCTATGCATGGAGCATCTAGGAATCGCTCTGACTGATCCACCTGATGGAAGCCTATTCAATGTCTTCCCTGTTGATTATAACCGCTGTCGCTATTCGAAACTCATCGCCACAACGACACGAAGCTTGACAGACCAAGTTGAGTTTTGGAGGAATTTACAGACACCTGGTCCGTATTGCTAACAACAAAAAGCTGAATTTGTGTAATGGTCACATGATTAAATGGAACACTGAAAACACAGAACCTGGGTTCATTAAATGTCAGCACATCTAAGATGAGGAACAGCCAAATTAACAATTTAAGACCAAGATGAAGTAAAAAGGATTTAAATCATTTTTAAAAGAAAGTAAATAACTAGACTAACAAAAGTTACTTTTTTACTGTGCTGTTACACATTTATTTGTATATAATAACTGTTAATACATCTTATGATGTTATAATGTCCGTTTTAGTAAAATACATTTTTCAGTGTTTTGGGATAAACAATGGCTCATCATTTCTGGCATGTTATTTCAGAATCAAGGTCAGCTCTTCAAAAAAATAAAAAAATCAATATGTACTGTATGCACAGAAGAGGCCATAGATAGGTTAAGATATTTGTTAAACAAAATTTATTGCTGTGGTTTTGAAATGAAAGTGATGGAATTTATAAAGCTTTCAATGGCTGCAGTCTTTAAACCGTGTGTTAAAGGGATAGTTTACCCAAAAGTAAAAATTATGTCATTAATTACTCACCCTTTGTCACCATTATGTTCAGTTTAGCTCAGTTCATGGACTTTTAGTTTGTATTTACTCAGTTCTTGTTTTCCTTTGTTTGTATTCTCACACTTCCTAGTTGTTGTTTGTGTTATACACACTGTTGCGCTTCCAACCCTCTCTGTTTAATAAAACCCTACGGTGGCCCAGTAGTGCACAACACAACAAAATTTAAAAAGCAAACATAAGTTCACAACACAACGGAAACGAGCTTGTAGTAGGTTTCTATTGGTAAGACCGACTTACTACAGATGACATTTTGACAATACATACAGGGAGGTATAATTTCACCTGTAGTAAGTCAGTCTTACCAATAGGAAACTACTACAAGCTTTGGAACATGAAAAAAACCCTTTAAGTGAATAACAGTAAAAAAAAAAAAAATATATATATATACTTCTGTTTTTAAATGTAAACAAACTATTCGTTTTAACCACTTGGTGGAATTGGCAGATGTTCCCTTCATCATGCGCCGTGGTAGCACGTCAAATCATTCACAGGTATAAATATGAAGCTATTGTGCACGTAGGTGATTTTGAATTAATATTTCATGTCGATATACAATGTTTACATACTTAAAACTAATCGTGGTATTGATATCTTTGTAAGACTGTCGAGTCTATAGAACAGTGGCAAGGAAATCTAACTTTACCGAGCTCTGAGAGCCCCCTCTGGGCGGGAGCATTTCCGTTGCGTTGTGGCTCGATTTCATTGTGTTGTAGCTTGTTTTCATTGTGTTGTGGCTTTATTTCATTGTGAACTTATGTTTGCTTTTTCAATTTCATTGTGTTGTGCACTACTGGGCGACCGTAAAAACCCTTTATGCTTCAGAAAGTTAATAAAGACATTGTAAAACTAATCCATATGAATTGAGTGATTTAGTCCAAATTTTCTGAAGAGACTCGATCGCTTTTTATGATGAACAGACTGAATTTAGGACATTCATCAACACACATCAGTTGTGGTAAATGGAAGCTCAAGCATGTTTGCTTGATGCGTGCGAGAACCAATGAGGTTCATTCTCGTGTTACACAGCACGTTTGAGCTTCTAGATGAACCAGTTAAGCTCATTCTTGTGTTACGCAGCATGTTTGAGCTTCCGCAAGAACCAATGAGGTTCATTCTCACGAGTCAAGCAACTACGGTTGAGCTTCTGTTTATGTTCGCTGATCAATGTTTTCATTTACAGAATTTTCATTTTTGGGTGAACAATCCTTTTAAGATTGTTTTGCGTCTTAGTCTAGCATTTGCAGTAGAGTCATAGCCAGTACTGCCTTACATGGCCTATGCAAAGCACTTCATCTTATTTTGGCCAAATGACAGAAAAAACTGAACGCCCACATAGCTACAGTAAACTTCATGACCTGTAAGTTGATGAAAACGTAATGAGATGCACTTTCTACCTCAGATGCGGTGGTTCTAATGACGGGAAAAAAACGACATTCGCTGTCTGGTCAACTCCATTTGACACATGCAAGTATATGATCATATATAAAGCCACAAGGTCAACTTTGACAACACACTTTCACAGACAAGGCTTAGGCTTAGTCCCAGACTAAAATGCATGTTTGAGCTGTTTTAACTGAAAGCAACTTACACTGACATATTTTAAAATATGTCAGAGCCATTGTTTTGTCTCAAGATGCACACCAGTAATGTTGTTTTTTAAGGCATATTTATAAAGCTACTTAAATGTCCTAATTGAACTAAGGCCTAATCTTGGCTTAAAGGGATAGTTCACCCAAAAATGAAAATTATCCAATAATTTACTCACCCTCAAGCCATCCTAGGTGTATATGACTTTCATCTTTCAGATGAACACAATCGGAGTTATATTACAAAATATCCTGGCTCATTCAAGCTTTATAATGGGAGTGAATGGTGCCCAAGTTTTTGAAGTTCCAAAAAGCGCATCGATCCATCATAAACATAATCCACATGACTAGTTAGTGGGTTAATAAACGCCTTCTGAGGTGAAGTGATGGGTTTTTGTAAGAAAAATATCCATAGTTAAAACTTTCTAAACTATAATCACTGGCTTCCAGCAACAGCCGTATGCGAGTCTAGTTCTGGCGGAAGAGAAATCCTCAGTTCAGTCAGTGTTGCAAACAATGTCACGTAACATTATACCTCAGAAAAGCCATTGGTTGACCATAAACTTGATAGTCAGCAAGAAAAATAACAAAACGAACCATTTAAAACAAAACGAACTAGAAACTTAATTATGTAAGTATAAGTATTATAACTTTGTTATTATAAAATTGACTTAAACTGGGTGCTCGCCTGTGTGTAATCAAACGCATCATTTTATTCTGGAGACTGAACTCGCGCTCTGCAGACACACTGGAGCACACTCACCACCAACGGGACAGGAGTGGGAATTACATTTACAACCTACATCATCCTCAGTAATCTGTCAAAGTGATGGACGGGCTTCAGATTTTTTCCGTCACTGCTAAAAAAATTTACGGTTAACGCGACATCTGATATATATATATATATATATATATATATATATATATTGTCGGTTGTCATGTAGACCGTCACAGCCCTAAACAATAGCTGTATTTGAGTCCACACCAACGAACGATAACGGTCTGTTTATTCTAAGCTCACACGCTGCGGTTTCAATACAACGTTTTTGCTCTTCTTGTTGCATTTACACAGCTTTAACCAGCAGATGTCCTCAGCATGCTATGTTTCGAGTGAATAGCTAGTGTAATCGATCTAATCTAACAGTGAATTTAGCTGACGAAGTCAATATAGTGGAATAAAAACAACGCCTAGTCTTTTCCACTGCAACTTCAAAGAAAGCTAGACAATGTTGTCGAAACTAGCGTTGGATACCTGAGGTAATTTTATGTTACACTGTTTGCTAGCCTAGCATAATGATCTCATCGTTAATACTTCTCGCCATTTATTCCAAAGGTATGACCGATTGTTTTCCATATATACATTTTCTTTAAAAGGGGGTTTGATTGTCAAACAGTGGTGGCTTGTCTGCCATTTTAAATGCGCGAGCCCTTAAATTAGAATGGATTCTGATTGGCTGTCAGTGTTATCGTTCAACAGCTGGGAAAAAAATCATTCTGAAAGTGATACCAACGATTTTGTTTCTCTATATCGTTATCGTTATAGCTGTGTTGTGGACAGTGCTGTGCTTTTATATTTAGAACGATTTTAGAACTATATCTTTATCGTTATCTTTATAGATATCGTTCTTGGTGTGAACGGGCCTTTATGATGGATGGATGGATGGATGCGCTTTTTGGAACTTCCCATTATAAAGCTGGGAAGAGCCAGGATATTTTTTACAATAACTCTGATTGTGTTTGGCTGAAAGAAGAAAGTCATATACACCTAGGATGGCTTGAGGGTGATTAAATCATGGGATAATTTTCATTCTTGGGTGAACTATCCCTTTAAACCCTGAAACCAGCTCACAGTGTTTTTCCATTTACTGAAAAGTAGTTTTGGTCATATGAGGTTTCTGACCGAAAGTGTTTGGGTCCAAAAATATATTTGTCTATGTCACAATATGAGATAAATCCCGACCTGGTAAAAAGGCCACAGCTGGCGTTTGCTGAAGAACTCCCCACTGGCCCACTAGACAACCCAGCATCCGCGTTTAGACCAATCAGCTGCATGGAGACGGTCGCACGCGATCTGCCCTGACGTCTACAGAGCTGACGGCGGACAAGCGCAGAACTTTGCCGCTACACAATCTGTACTAGAGGTGTTTGCATAAATCCAAAGCAAGTGTTAAATCATTGTTTTAGGCAATAGTTGCATGTATTTATTCGCGCACCCGATCTACCCTGCAGTTACAGATCTGACAGCACAGACAGCTTTTGTGCATTTTGCATAAATGTACAGTAAGTGTTAAATCTTGTCTTTAGGCTTATAGTTGCATGTATTTATGTGATGTTTAAGCATGCGTGGTGAAGTGTGCATGGAATCGATATTTATATATTTATATTATAGCCTATTTTATCTGTTTGTACTAATGTTTTAATCATAAAGTTATCGTTCATAATGCCATATTTTTATTGTCGGGAGTTTATTAAAGCTGTAACTTTATGGCTCAAGTAAACAACGTGGTTTGCGCATGCTCACAATCCAAGTCAGATTCAAACGTCAAACAGCCTACATTTAATTCTCAAATGACTTCTCTTTTAATTTATTGACAGTTTGAATGCTTATTTCATGTGATTATTAAAAACAATTTGTATTGTATGTTCGTTCTGCTGTAATAGAAAACTACCACACCTCAGTGTTTTACGACACTTAACGATAATGTCAGAATCTCACTGAAGAACGTCATTATTATTATTTTTAGTCTTTTTTTCCTGGAGTAAATATCTGAATATACTTAAAAACATAATTTTTTTCTCTCTCATTTTAAGTGTAAATAAAAAAATAACAATACATTTAATTTGAGATATTTTCAAATATTTTGTCTCCAAGATATTTTTGCCCTTTATTGTCCTTGTTTCTTCATTTCAGCCTGTATTCACCCTCTAAAAGTCTTATAATCATGCACAGTTTTTCTTCTCAAGTAAATGTACCATGTTTCGATATGTTTAGATGTTTAGGTATTTTACACAAGATACATACATATATACAGTGCTGCTTGAAAGTTTGTGAACCCCTTATTTAGTACTGTCATGAGTAAGATATTTTACATAAAAAATGTTTACATATGGTCCACAAGACAAAAAAATAGCTAAATTTATAAAAACGACCCGCTCAAAAGTTTGTGAACCCTTGATTCTTAATACTGTGTGTGGTTACCTGGATGATCTATGACTGTTTGTTTGTTTTGTGATGGTTGTTCATGAGCCCCTTCTTTGTCCTGAGCAGTTAAACTGCCCAATAATCTTCAGAAAAATCCTCCAGGACCTGCAGATTCTTCAATTTTCCAGCACCTTTTCTTTTGAACCCTTTCCAGCAGTGACTGTATGATTTTGAGATCCATCTTTTCACACTGAGGACAACCGAGGGACTCAAACACAACTATTAAAAAAGGTTCAAACATTCACTGATGCTCCAGAAGGAAACACGATGCATTAAGAGACAGGGGGTGAAAACTTTTGAACAGGATAAAGATGTCCAAATTTTTCTTATTTTGTTTAAATATCTTTTTTTCATTTAGTACTGTCCTTCGGAAGCAACAGAAGGCACTTAAATATTTGCCAGAAGACAAATTAAGTACAATATTGATCTTCAAATTCAAAAAGTTTTCACCCCCGTCTCTTAATGCATCGTGTTTCCTTCTGGAGCATCAGTGAATGTTTGAACCTTTTTAATAGTTGTGTTTGAGTCTCTCAATTGTCCTCAGTGTGAAAAGATGGATCTCAAAATCATACAGTCACTGCTGGAAAGGGTTCAAATATGCAAAAGATGCTGGAAAACTGAAGAATTTTTGGGACCTGGAGGATTTTTCTAAAGAATATTGGGCAGTTTAACTGCTCAGGACAAACAAGGGACTCATGAACAACCATCATAAAACATCTTGTGGACTTTATGTAAATGTCGTTCATGTAAAATATCTTATTCAGATATATATATATATATATATAGATATATGTCTTTGTCTTGTTTTTCCTGTAAAATACCTAAATATATTAATACCTATATAAAATATAAATACCTATATATATTTGCATTGCTGCTGAGCCTCTTGCCTTTTCACATAACCAGAAGTGTCTATGCTTGTCTGTTATTTATTGTGTGGCTCTTGCATTGACCGCTGTGTAAAACAAATATAAAATGAGTTCTCTCAGGAAATGGAGGTCAGTGAAGAGATTTAACTGAAACTCTAAAGATGCTCTTCTCTCTTTGGTATAAAGGTGTAAACCGGTAACCAGCGAGATAGTCATGACAATGAGGCTCTGGCTCATGTGACACTTATTGTTCCCCTCTGTGGGATTGGTTTCAAATGCATTTATTTACACTTGAGGGTCAATTACAGTGTGACTCTGCCTCAGCTCTGGGTCTCTGGCGTCTGTCCTGCTCCACCTGATCTTCGGCTCACTGCACTCAAAGGACACCAATCCCCTTGACACACCAGTTTGGTGTTTTTGTATTACATCTAATTCTATGCATTATTTTCACTCCTTCCAGGAATATATTTCGTCAGTTCCTAATGGAACTTTCTTGCTTTTATTCTCAGCTGAAACTCATTGTGCAAGATGGCTCTTCTCAGCAATTTAAATATCAATATATCAAATGCAGAGCCACTAAAAGCAGAAATGTCTTGCCTCAGATTCTTCAACATTGCATGATTTTTATATGTAGCCCTGCCCTGCAAATGTAAGGCTTCATAAAAATATAAAAGTCCATGTGTGGAAGATAAAATGCTCCATCTTATATTTTTTTTCTATTGCATGATTATTGTAGGGAGTTTGTTTGTCCAGCAGAAACAAAAACTGTACAAAAGCATTACAGCTGTACAAAGACTAGTTTATTTAACACTACAAAGTGTTAGTGTTATTTAATTTAGTCATATTTCACACTGAGCAGCAAGTAAGAATACAATAAAAGTAGGTGCATGACACCCTGAAGCACCAGTGCTGCATTCCATTAACACATGTTTAACTAGATTGTCACCAAGATGTCTGTTTATTTGATCAATCAGTCAACCCACCCTCTTACAGGTTATACAATAACAGAGACTGAAATCTGAGAAGGAATCGGACACTGCTTCGCACGCGAGCGTTGGCACACAAGGGTTATAAGAGCAGCTCATTCGAAAGCCAAAGACTTTTCTTCATTCATCCTGGTGCAGATTGCATGCAACGAGAAATGGGTGAGAAATCTGTACTCTTATATATGTGTTATTCCATTTTATGCATGGTATTCATCTGTTAAAGGGATATAGTTCACACAAAAATGAAAATTCGGTCATTTTCTCAAAACAAACCTGAATGACTTTCTTCTACACGAAAAAAGAAGACTTTTTTGATGGACTTTTTTTATATTGGTAACCAAACAGTTTTTGTGACCATTTTATTGGGGGGAAAAAAACATCTTCTTTTTTGTATGTTTCACAAAAGAAAGAAAGTCACGGGTTTGGAGAGAGAGAGAATTTTAAGCAAAGTAACTAGGTCAGTGATAATCTCAACTACAAGGCAAATCCCAAGTAATTAGGAAAAATCAAAGGAAAGTCTCCGCTTGACATTTTCCCCCCAAGTTTTCAACATTCTTCGGCTATGTATGGAATGAGATATTAATATCTATATTGGGCACTAAGCTAAATACTGTATGACCTAAAATCAATTTAAAAATAGTATGTGAAACCTATGCATTTGCCAGAATATTTTGTGTAATCTGGCTGGTCAGTGAAAACCAGAAGTTGATAAGGGAATGGGAAATTAATTACTATTGTCTGCCATTCTGTGGGTAAATGATCTTAAATCAAACACCGATGAACTCTTTCTGTCTTCTCTTGTGCATTGATGTGAACAGCACAGAAGACGGCACTGATTGTTTATGCCCACCAGAGTCCCGCCTCATTCAACGCTGCTGCACGGGATGTTGCTGTTGAGGCTTTGACAAAGCAAGGCTATAAAGTCCTAGTGTCGGATCTCTATGCTATGAACTTCAAAGCCTCAGCTACTGCAGATGATATTAAGGGTAGGAGTTTGCTGTCATGTAACATCCTCAAATATTTTAGAACTGTGCACTTGTACTTCATGTGCGAATGTAAGGAAACTATAAGCTGCGTTTACTGTATATTAAAATTAGGGCTGTCGATTTAACCCGTTAACTTAATTCATTAGTTATAGGAAAAAGCATATTAACGCATTTAAAGGATTAGTTCACTTCAGAATTAAAATGTCCTGATAATTTACTCACCCCCATGTCATCCAAGATATTCATGTCTTTCTTTCTTCAGTTGAAAAGAAATGAAGGTTTTTGAGGAAAACATTCCAGGATTTTTCTCCATATAGTGGACTTCACTGGGGTTCAACGGGTTGAAGGTCCAAATGTCAGTTTCAGTGCAGCTTCAAAGAGCTCTTCACAATCCCAGACGAGGAATAAGGGTCTTATCTAGTGAAACGATCGGTCATTTTCTAAAAGAAAATAAAAATTTATATACTTTTTAACCACAAATGCTCGTCTTGCACTGCTCTGCAATCCGCCAAAAAGGTCACGCGTGACGTAGGCAGAAGTACCGCGGTAGGGCAAAAAACTCCATCTCATTTTCTCCTCCAACTTCAAAATTGTTCGATATCATTGTTTTACCTTTTATTGTAAAGGGTGTTTGACTTAGTCTTTGCACGTTTGCTTTGTAGACACTAAATCTGTACTTTCGTGACCTTTGTAACGGATTACGTAATGTGTGGCGCATTGCAGAGCAATGCAAAATGAGCATTTGTGGTTAAAAAGTATATAATTTTAATTTTTTTTAGAAAATGACTGATGGTTTCTCTAGACAAGACCCATATTCCTCGTCTGGGATCGTGTAGAGCTCTTTGAAGCTGCACTGAAACTGACATTTGGACCTTCAACCTGTTGAACCCCAGTGAAGTCCACTATATGGAGAAAAACCCTGGAATGTTTTCCTCAAAAACCTTAATTTCTTTTCGACTGAAGAAAGAAACACATGAACATCTTGGATGACATGGAAGTAAATTATCAGGAAATTTTCATTCAGAAGTGAACTAATCCTTTAACGCACCCGCCCCGTCCCGGACCTACGTAGTTCATCTTACATTTCATAAAGTTGATTGGTGACGAACATGAAGCAGGGCAAAAACTCATTTCGTTATATGCCCCTAAAATTCAAGATATTGGGGCAAAAATGCCCCTGTATGAGGTTTTTGTCTCATATTTATAGCATATGTTATAGTTAAGCAATATCACACGAGCAACGAGTGCAATATTGCACAAGTGCTGTTTTTTTCCGAATAGCACGAGTGCAAATGTGATATTGATTTTAAACAACAGTTCAATAAATAAGAATTTTAGACACAATATTGTCTGCTTTTGCTCAATTTTATCACCGAAAATATTAACGGCGGTGTTTCTTTTCAGAATGAATCTGCGTTTTGAGCGAATCAGTCGGGTAAACCAATGATTCAATGATCCATTCATAAAGAGAGCCATTTACATAATTCCAGAATGAATCAGCCGTTTGAATGAATCAAATGAATGAACAACTCATTTAGACATTTACCGCCACCTACTGGCAGTTTTAGTTTCTTATTTAGAGTATCAAAAATGATTTCATATTTTCTCATGGCCGTTGAAGCCTAAAAGTTTATGTGTAATAAATTCTATGTTGAATCAAATAAAATATTTTTTCTAAAGGTACTTTTTGTAATGTCCATTTGATGCTTTTGTCATTTAACACAATAATGACTTTAAATTATCTTTTGGGTGTAATTTCTCAGTCAAATTTAATGTGTGATTAATTAGATTAAATAATCACCACATTGTGTAATTAATTAGATTAAAAATTTTAAACACTTGACAGCCCTAATTAAACCCCAACTATGTTATAGGTGCTTAAATAATGCATTGCAGTTGTAATTATTACTGAACACGTAAAGGAAAATCCACTGCTTCCAGCCAATCAGAATCGAGTATTCAGACAGACCGTGGTATATAAAGCACCATTATTTTACTGTAACTATTACAGGTGATCTGAAGAACCCTGAGCACTTTGTGTACAATGATGAGATGATGACTGCATGGCAGGACGGGCGATTAAGTGATGACATTGCAGAAGAACAGCACAAGGTGGAGCAGGCAGAGCTGGTTATCTTTCAGGTAATAGTGCTGCCAGCTACTGATGTCAAATTATACATTTCACCTTGATCTCGGAAAAAAAATATGATTTGGAATATATTTACAGTTCCCTCTCTACTGGTTTAGTATACCTGCCATCATGAAGGGTTGGGTAGACCGAGTCTTAATTCAAGGATTCGCCTTCACCATGCAGAAGATGTATGACAACGGCGTTTTTAAGGTCTGAATCTTTAATAGTATTAGATAGTATTTCAAAAAGGCTTGTTTTTTTGCACTCAACATTGTTGATTCCAAGGAAAGACTGTGTTTGTGATTCTAATGGTGATCATATTTAGTTAAAATGTCATCCAACATTCACACCAGGATAAGAAGGCCATGCTTTCCTTCACCACCGGTGGAACCGAGTCTATGTATCAGGCCGATGGCGTCCATGGAGATATCAATGTTCTCCTTTGGCCTTTACAGGTGAGATAAAAATGGTTAAGGAGTCTGTATCATGATGAGAAAGCACTTTTTTGTTTGGTCTTTCAGTTCAGTTTACTAGTTTCAAAAGCTAGTTTTAAAAACATTGCTCCCATTTAATCAAAAATTAAGCTGCAAAAACGACTGTGCAAATTTGTCAGAAAGATGAATGCGGCCGTTTTGCTCACCAGCCATCCTGTATAATATGGAATCATCCTGGATCAGAGTTGCATTGTGTATTAAATCCATATGGAATGCGGTTTGTCACGTGTTTTAGACTTTCACACCCACAGAACTTGAAAATTACGGAGTGTCTATTTACAGTAACTTTGCCCACCATTGTCTGATTGATCCAGACAAAATTACAAAAGAACAGGATCAGTGGTGTGGACAGGTGGCGTAAGCATTTGACGTGTTCTTCATCCAAACTCATTCTTCTTCCTTTTTCATATTGGCTTGAAAGGCATTTATTTAAAAAAAAAAAAAAAAAATCGAAAAGTGGAAATAAGCTGCCTAACAGGTATTTAATAGTGGGAATAAAGTGTTAAATGGTTAATAGGCATGTAATTGAAATTGAATGCAGTGTCCTCGCGTTGATCGGATGGGCTGGGACATCGACCGGTATCCGTGCAGCTCGTGTTACCATGCTCAAAAACATGTCTCCCTTCCCAGACCTTCGAGGACAACTCTACTGATCAGCAGGTTCAGTATGGTTAGGGTTAGGGCAGGCGTAGGGGCAACAATAAGGCAGCATCAATTTATGATTTTAATAAATATAATCAATCATATACACTGAATATGTTATTATTGCAAACTCTTTTATAATGTACTACAATACACTGAGTGTCAAATAGCATCTAACTACTATTTACACTTAGTGCAAATAGCATTTAATTATATTTGCACTTGCAAATATCCTCTGGCTATAGATGTCATCCAGGCAACTGATATCCCATCTTGTAAAAAATATATTTACAGGAATACAAATAAGAATGGGCGACAGGGAACCAATTATTTATGTGGAGAGGACGTTCTTTATAATGAAAAACAAGTGGTGTGACTCTAGGTACAGATGCTCTGTCAAACTCATGAAAAGCTTTGTATTTTAATTTTTATTGTATTATAATTTTTTTATAATAAAAAGATATCTTTTGATTATAATTTTAAAATTATTATTAAAAACACTTAAAAAGACAAAAGTAATTTGCATAAAACACACCCAGACCATGTCCATATAAGGGCTTTCAGCAAAACCTGCCCTTTAAGGCCCTGGTATACTTCAAGAAATCGAAAAAAAAACTGGTGTGATGTAATTTTTAACAAAATCAGGTCAAAATTAAGTCTGTTTGGAGTTCATTTCAGGAGTCTGAAACTGCTTGCCAAAGTGTACTTTCTAGAAAAGTTCACTCTGGCTGGTAAACGCCTTCAAACTATCATTGGTCCGTGGTTATGATGTAATAGGTGGGTGTGGCTCTGAGGCTCCGCCTTCTTTGAGGTGTAAATCTTCTCTGGTTCATTTCTTCTGATCAGTCCATCGAGGTCAGACGCGAGTAAAAACATGAACACACTGGAGAGTCGCTTTATAATAGAAAATGAAGTTGTAATTCTAATTGAAAGAGACTCTGACACTGTTTTTTCATGTTAAATCCTGTAAAGCTGCTGCTTTAAAGCAATCTATTGTATAAAGTGCTTTATATAAATAAACGTCATGATTTTACTGGAGCGCTGAATTGCAGAGCTGGTACAAACATATCCAGATCACTACGATCAGATGCTTTTTTTAACTGCTGTTTTCTCACCGCTGTCATTTTTGTTGTGTGTTTCTTTTGTTATTGATGTTTACGTATTCATCGGGGCCTTTAGCTTTCGCCACTCTCAGCAAAATATCTACATATAGAATTTAATCTTAACACATTTATAAGGACACCGAGAGTATGTGATTTTTGCATAGGTGTGGTTTCAGTTAATACATTTAGAATACATTTTAGTACTAGTTATTTAATTCTAAGGGTGGCAGATGTGTATTATATGACATCTTTGAGAAATACATTTTTTAATATTAATTTAGAAAACCAGCTGAAATGTAGATTACAGACAGTGTATGTGCTTTTCTTTCACACAGAATGGATTTCTACGTTTCTGCGGGTTTCAGGTCCTCGCCCCTCAGATCTTCTGGTGTCCGGCACACGCACCGCCAGTTGCGAGGAATGAAATGTTAGATTCTTGGCGGGAAAGGCTGCATGGTGTGTCCACCGAAAAGCCTCTGTCCTTTGCTCCGACCGAATACTTTGACATGAGCTTCCAAGGAGGATTCCGTCTTCGGCCGGAGGTGAAAGAGAAGTGTGCTTCTCTCACTCATGGCATCACCACTGCACATCATTTAGGCAAACCACTGCCTCCAGACAACCAGACCAAAGCTAAAGAAAGCTGAAGGATCCAGCAAAACAAAGCTAGTTACTGACATGTCTCATTCAAATAATCGTTAACAGAATGAGGGAGTTTTTGAAGTGAAATGTGCTTGAGATTCGTCTAATTATAATGTCAGCCTGTAATTTATGCCTTATATAACCAACATTACCAGCAATAAGCAACTGTTACTACTGAAACAATCAATAAAACTTATTTTACTGGTATCTCTTGGTAAAATCTTGATGTCTTAATGAAGAAACAAATATAGATTTTTTAATTATTCTATTTTTTATTTTTTTCAATATAATATTTTAATTATTATTAGAAAGTAGATATTAAAATCTGGGCATTTTAATGAGTTGACGCATCCATTGTGTTATGATATACTAATGTTATTTTACTCGTGCTTATAAGCTGCATTTTCAGATTTTGGTTACAAATACAAAAAATAAATAACTATCTGAAACTACTACTTTGTTTTGGATGTTTTTTCCCCTTTGTTCACAGAATCTCAATCTCAAGATGTTTTATTTATTCTTTGTATATTGTATTTTTTTTTGGAAGTAATTGATGTAACATGTTGGGTAAATAAACGAACAATAAAAACATGTTACATTCAGGCTAGAGTCAGCTATATAAATGAAGGTAAATTTTAAACCGAAAAGTTGAACTGTTCATAACAATGGTTCATCTTTTTTGATGTCTTTGTGTTTCATTATTGTTTAAAATAACTTTAGATAGTATTTCGCACCTCACAAAAGAGATTTTCAAATCACTGTCATCTGGTGACAACATGCCCCCTATCGAGTCAGCTTGTTTATTAGCTGGTTTCGTCTTGGTCAATACCGGTGTAAATGTTCAACAGATGTATGTGTATGTTTCACAGAAACTGACTTCTAACAATAAATCTACTGTGAGAAACATTTATTGACAATTTACCCCGGTGTGGCGACAAATCAGGTCTCCCTTACGTGCTCACGCGCACTGACAGCGCAGCGTCGCGACGTGAACAGGTCATTCAGATGCGCCAGCGCGTCATTTGCTGCAACGTAATCTCAGCCATCCCAAACTCCCATATTCCCGGCGTCCTGTACCGTTATTCCTCCATATCAGTGGTTTGAACTACTGAACTGAAGTTGAAGAGCTGAAGCTGATATTAAGGGCGGAATTTCAATATGAACTGAAGTTTATTTATTTGCCTGTAAAGAAGTGCTGCGTGGTATGTGTTGTGTCTTTTATATATATTGCTTTATTTGTTTATAAAATGTCTCATTCGCTGTGAATCGGCAGTGGTATTGTCAGAGCTGTTGATGTCATGCCCCTATTATGCACTGAAATAATATTCGTTAAGCAGTAGACTTCGATGTATTCGTTTTAAAACTAGCCAGAAATAGGAATCTCTATCATAAGGTTAAGTTTATTATTGTTTTATTTCCAACATGCACTAAACGAGAGCTTTTACAACACAGTGTTTCCAAGTTGATAAAAATCAATGCTAATGGAATACATTCTCTTGCATGCCATCAAATATAAATTAAATCTTTTAGAATTTTAAAATGCATAAAGTTCCCTGTATAATTTATTTTAATTGTCTAATAGCAAGACAGTATCCCAATACTTGAGAAAGATTACACACTTTTTAAGATTTGACTAGGAAGGGGGAAAACAGTTAATGTCACTCTATATAGGATTCTTTGAGTAAAAGTACAAATTTTCAATGTAGTCTCTAAATGATTAAGAGGTTATAAAAACTGCACGTATACGTAAAAATAAAAATCAGTCAAATGCTCTTTTAGATGGAGTTTAGCATACAGTGACCAGATTTCTGAAGTTTCTGATAAGCAGTTATTATTTATGAGTAAAAAAAAAAAACAGGGACAATACAATACAACTTTAACAGTTATTAATTATTATTATTATACAATTATAATTAGCAATTATTATGACGCCTTAATTTAATTCATTAGTTTTAATACAAGTCCCCAAAAATAACACTATAAAAATAGTAAATAAACAAACAAAAAAATGTATTTAACATTTAAATGTCTAATTTTATTTAACAATTTAATTTCCACACACTGTGAATGTACCGTTTCCTGTAATTAAAACTTTTTTTTTTTTTTTTTTACATTTTAAGTTATTAAGTTTGTTTTGCTTTTGGAAATTGATCTTTACTATCCCTAATAAGGTTTAGTGTTTTGCATTTTTGGCTCATTTTAAGCACAAAAGCATGTGCTTTCTGCATTGTTGCAGATGTTTAGTTGATTATTTTTATTTTATTATTAATACATATCGGGTTATTATGGAAGCTTGTTTCCGCCACTGAATAACAAATAAAAAAGGTAATTGCGACTTTTTTTCTCAGAATGGCGAGATATAAACTCCTAAACACTTTAGTTTAGGGTCCAATTCTCACTATTAACTATGACTTTTGCCTCAACAAACTCCTAATTACTGCTTATTAATAGGGTAGGGTTATGGGATGTAGAATATGGTCATGCAGAATAAGACATTTATATGTACTTTATAAGTAATAAACAGCCAATATCCTAGTAATATGCATGTTAATAAGCAACTTGTTAATAGTGAGAATTGGACCCTAAACTAAAGTGTTACCAAACTCACAGTTGCGAGTTATAAAGTCAGAATTGTGAGATATTAACTCGCAATTCTCAGAAAAAAAGTCTTTTTTTTCTTCAGAATTGGACTTTATAACTAACTATAACTCGCAATTGCGAATTTATATCACAATTCTGAGAAAAAAAGTCCGAATTGCAAGATGTAAACTCGCAATTGTGAGAAAAATGGTCAAAATTGTGAGACAAAAAGTCAGTTATCTTTTAAATTGTTTTATTCCTTGGCGGAAACAAGCTGTCATAGGTTGTACTTTCACCCATGTCGTATAATTAAAATGTGCATGTGGGAACTGCGTTTTGACAGTGAAACTTCCGGGAACATTTAAAATGGTGTGAAAAACTTCCTTCTTTGATTTAATTGGCTATCTCAATCATTTTGCCATTGGCCATTAGCCAGACCAGCCTAAAAATTTAACTTTTAAAGCTTTTTTGTCATCCTAAAAATAAACAGAGAAGTGCGTAATAGAGTGCAGCAGAGCACCATCAAGAATATCAAATATTAAATTCAATTCACATTTATTTGTATATCGCTTTTACAATATATATCTTTTCAAAGCAGCTTTACAGAAAATGCATGTTTGTACATTACAATTTAGAGTAATTTGTTTTTTTCAGAGTTGACTGTGTCCAAGTAATGTCCATATGTCCAGAAATGAACAATACAAATCATGCAGGTAGCTAACATCATGTATTCATTTAGGCAGAAACAATGAGCTCATTAAAGCAGTTATTACAAGTTGTGATCATGATTACAATTTATAGAAAATTTGGCTGTTGTGTACATTTTTTAGATGCTGTTGTTTCAACCCATGTTTGGATCAAATATAGACAAACCCAACTGTTGCACTCTAAAAAATGCTGGGTTAAAAACAACCCAAGTTGGGTTGAAAATGGACAAACCCAGCAATTGGGTTGTTTTAACCCAGCGGTTGGGTTAAATGTTTTCCTTAACCCAACTATTGTTTAAAAATTACTATATGGCTGTCTTAAAATTAACCCAAAATAGGTTGGAAATTAAAAATCAGACAAATAATGACTAGAGGCAATAGTAATAATCAAAAGGTGAACATTTATTAATAAGCAATTTAATAAATGTTATTGTTTAATTATTATTCATTAAACTTATTAATAAATGTTCATTTATTAAACATATTAATTAATGCCATTTTCCAACATACTTTGGGCTCATTTTAAGCAAGCAATACACTAATTATTAAACAATAGTTGAGTTAAATAAAACTACCCAGCAGGTTGGGCAAACATTTAACTCAACCGCTGGGTCAAAACAACTCATTCAGTGGGTTAAAACAACCCAATTGATGGGTTTGTCCATTTTGAACCCAACTTGGGTTGAAACAACCCAGCATTTTTTAGAGTTTATGGCAGTTACGCCCTTGGTACTGTTGAATCAGAAAGTGGAGGTATGTTCTTCTCTTCAGGTGTGCAGCATTGGTGGACAGAGGTGTGGATGTGGCAATGGTGCTGGATCTGGGTGAGAACTGCATGGAGCAGGCTAATGGAGGAGGGCTCGCAAAGAACGTCTCAGAAATGTTAGAGCCAGAGCCCAGCACAGAGAAACCCAAACCAGTCAGAGCCAGGACCAGCAGTGTCACCCAAAGAGACAAATCCACCCACAATGGGCCACAGCCTTGTAGCACTTGGGATGGCGGCTCCCAGGTTCAGCGAAGGCTCCAGAAGACGGAAGGTAGTAATAAAGGAGAAACTGCGCAGCCAGGGGAACCTTCCAAACAGCCACCGTGTCGAAGGCCTCTTAGTCTGGAAATAAAACCACAGCGAATTAGAGCAACGCAGCCAGTGCGGAAGCCACCGTGGCGTAGCGGTGGCCCTTCTCCGCCCATGCGAAGCCTGACGAGTCTTAGTTTTGGGCCAGGAAACTGGCTTCGACGGAGTGAGAGCACATGCACGATGAACTCCACGACGCCCCCACGTGCTGGCAGGGGTCAAATGAGACCCGCAACCTCCTTGCCACATATTGCCAGGGGTATCGCACCCCTTCCTTCGCCTTCAACGCCTCGTGGGCCGTGCCTGCTTGTGGCTCTTCGTCCAACAAACCTGGAACAGGAGCGTCAGGCCTTTTTTCAGTCTAACTATCAGTATGAGCCCCAGTTTGAGTACGCCTCCCCAGAGCCCATCAGTGTTTTGGAGAAGTACAGAGAGGGCTCTGGTCTCTTTCTGTCCCAGGTATATTTTATGTCGAAATAACACATATTGGCTCTGTTCCAAAATCTAGTGAACCGTCTCAGTAAGAAACTGCCTTCTAAAGGTACGGTCTCAATTACTGTTGCTCTGCCAAGTGTAATCCATTCATTCCAGTAGGAATCTAGGTGTTTTGCGTGAGGATGAAAATGTTCCCCCCGCAAATTTCACTCAAGTTGATCACATGAACCTGCAGCACTGACCAAGAGAAAGCTGCTTGGTTTGAACATGATTCAGAGCATCATACATCAGTAGATTTACTACACTACTGACAGTGGACAATGGAATTATTTCAATTTACAATACACTCTAAAAAAACAAAACGGTGGGTTAAAAACAACCCAATTTTGGTCATTTTGGCAACACAGCTCTGGGTCAAAAAGGGAACCCCAAAATAGGTTGGGAATTGAAATCACACAGGAAATTACTACAGTAAAAGTAATAGGCAAAAGTGACCCAAAATGGACAAAAATATAGGCAAGAGTAACAACAATGTGTACATATGTATGCGAGTAAGAAAAAGTGCTGAAAAGAAAACAAATTCAAACTCTGTTACATAGCTTATACAGTCAAACAAAATTGCATTTTAAAAGTTTAAGAATCAATAATGTTTAAGAACAAATTTGACCAGTTATTTCGTTTCACATGTAACTGGTCCTACTCGACCCACTCCGAGCGGGATTCGAAGCAGAGTCTCCGGCATGGGAGGCGGGCGCTAACAAGGGCGTTGAAGACCGCAGTCGCTAGTGCACCTCTTGAGGCCAGGGGAGTGAGGTTTACACGCACAGCTCTTACTAGCTTGCTTCCGTTATACTCACCCTCCTAAACCTCACTCCCATCTGGGTCACGGCACCAAATGTAACTGGTCCTACTCAAAACACTCTGAGGGGGATTCGAACTGGCGTCTCCGGCATGGTAGGTGGGCACGATAACAAGGACGCTAAAGACTGCAGTCGCTAGTGCGCTTCTTGAGGCCAGGGGAGTGAGGTTTACTTGCACAGCTCTTACTAGCTTGCTTCCGTTACACTCACCCTCCAAAATCTCACTCCCATCTGGGTCACGGCACCAAATGTAACCGGTCCTACTCGAACCGCTCCAAGCGGGATTCGAACCGGCATCTCCGGCATGGGAGGCGGGTGCGCTAACAAGGACGTTAAAAAACTTGCAGTTCTCTCGGCGCCGATGGCCTCATGGGCAGCGCGCCGACATGTAGCGCCAATGCACTTCGGGCGACCCGAGTTCGAGTCCTGGCTCGTGGTCCTTTCCCGATCCCGCCCCCCTCTCTCTAACCCACTTCGCTTCCTGTCTAATCACTGTCCTATCATAATAAAGGCAAAAACGGCAAAAATAAATCTTAAAAAAAAAACAAAAAAAAACCCTTGCAATTCTGAGAAAAAAAAGTCAGAATTGCGAGATAAAGTCGCAATTACCTTTTTTATTTTTTATTCAGTGGTGAAAATAAGCTTCCATAGTGCCACGATAAATAAATAAAGATTTTCAATTACATAGATACACCAGTAGGTGGCGACAAGTGACTGTTAAAAAATGTATTTGTCATTGAATCGATTCGAGAGATTTGTTCAAAAACGCTAATTCATCCAGTAACGAAACAAGTTACGTCTCTATGAGTGAGTCATTGAATCATTGATTCAAGAGATTTGTTCAAAAACACTGATTCATCCAGTAATAAAACAAGTGACGTCGTTATGAGTGAGTCATTGAATCATTGATTTAAGAGATTTGTTCAAAAACACTGATTCATCCAGTAACAAAACAAATGACGCCTTTATGAGTGAGTCATTGAATCGTTGATTCAAGAGATGCGGGTGGCGCGTATATTATTCAGTGGCGAAAACAAGCTTCCATAGTGCCACGAACAAGTTTGTTTCAGGTGCAGCTTTTTCAGTTTCAGTTGCCGCTTACCATTCACCAGTCTAGTTTTAAAAGATTGCACTCCTCGCTGCAGTCAAAGTTCTCTCTCCTCTCAACTTTGATTAGTTTTCTTCTATTTTCCACTCATATTCCTCATGAGCGCCGCAAACACGGATAGGCGAAGACTTTGTACTCAAACTCCTGTGAAACACCTGTTCAGCAGTATTGTGCTATTGCTTCAAATTGCTTCAGAATGCATTTTTTGCCCTTTCGTCTTCACGTTGTGAGTGCAAATATGATGACTTAAAAATTGCTTACGTTGCTTACGTTGGCAGCTTGCTAGGTTTTGGAACACAGCCATAATGCTGGTTAAGTCTTTAAACTATTGCAATTTGTCTTACCTCATGCCTTTTTCTAGGCAGTTGGGATAATGGAGTGTGTGTTGAGAAAGTATGAGACCTATGAAAACTTTGAAGAGGTCACAGGAGGCAACTTGCTACCGAAGAGTCAAGTGTGGGCAGCCACACGCAAGTACCTACAGAAGGAGGGCTGTGTCGGTGAGGTGTGTGGATATCTGAGTTTAAGTGCTTGTGTATTAGCATCCTGCCAAATAACAAAGGAATAGTAATTTCAGATTCTGTCAACAGGTGGTTGTAAGTCTCTCCGATGAGCTTCTGTCCCAGGCAGTAATGATGGTGGAGAGTTGTCGTCCAACACTAACTATTAACTTGTCAGGAGCACGCCAACACTGGCTTGAGGGCATGCTTAGACATGAGATTGGTATGAACTTTAACCGAAACAGATTTCTGACAACAGGACATTTTGTCAGTCATTTTTCATTTATATTTCTGTTGTGTAGTGCTAGGTAGTCTCGTCCACAGTGAAATCTAATTGGTCTAAAATCACAATACAGGGCTGTAGAGGGCTGCAGTGATGACGTATTTTTGTAGGCCAACCCAGAATTTAGCATCATCTTGGTTCCCTTGACAAAATTCTAATTGAGTTTTTCAACTCGCTTTTGGATTATTGCAATAAAAAAACACTGCGACCAACAAAAGTTTAGGATTCTTACATGTTTTGTTCATCATGATCTTCACAAATGAACATGACTTTTTTTATATTTTGAACCCTAAATTCAGTCACCAGAAGTAGAGCTGCATGATTAATCGTTAAAAGGTCGCAATCTTGATTCAAACACCCACGTGTTCTTATTCCTAAAAGACAACAATTCGTTTATGTCTATCAAACCTTTGACAAGGACGATCACCGCAAACATTCAGATCTGTGTTTTGACCCCAGAGAGAGCTGTTGTCATGTCTAGGTATGAAACAGCTTCACAGTCTTTTCAACCACACAGTATCATTATTTCTGTCTTACAATAATTCAAATTTTCACAAAGTATTGGGATAAAAGTTTATAGTTTGGATATAAACACTGATGTCTACAGTAGCGATCAAAATAGAGTAAATCACCGTTTAACTTGACGCTTTAAATATTGTATCGATTACATCATTACACCAGTAGGTGGCGACAAGTGACTTAAAAAAAATTATTTGTCATTGAATCATTGATTCAAGAGATTTGTTTAAAAACGCTGATTCATCCAGTAACGAAACAAGTGAAGTCTTTATGAGTGAGTCATTGATTCAAAAGATTTGTTCAGAAATGCTAATTCATCCAGTAATGAAACAAGTGACGTCTTTATTAGTGAGTCATTGAATCATTGATTCAAGAGATTCATTCAGAAACATTGATTCATCCAGTAATGAAACAAGTGACGTCTTTATGAGCGAGTCATTGAATCATTGATTCAAGAGATTTGTTCAAATACGCTGATTCATCCACTAAGGAAACAAGTGACGTCTTCATAAGTGAGTCATTGAATCATTCATTCAAACTATTTAATTCTAATAAATTAAACATTTTTAATAGACTGCAGCAATTAATATTTTGTCAGAACCTCTAGTAAATTGCGTTATTTTATTTAGTTGTCTGTAGAGTTGTCAAAAGTACAGTCTTGGAAGTCAGTACTGAAATTTAAAAAATGTGACGTTTTGAGCGCTGTTGAGTGGATTTGTAAACATCTCTGATTGGCCATTGTGTTCACTCGCTCATCGGATATGTCTGTGATTGGCTTAAGTTTCCATCAACTTTTCAATTTTCCCTCAGAGTTTGAGTTAGAATAGTTTGCAAGAGCATGATTATAAACACAACGAGCCTGTAAAAGCGGACTAGTGAGTTTACCTGTTCGGCATGATGACTTTTTCAGCAACCGCCTTGTTCAAGACAAGTAAAAGCTCACAAGGGGTATCACTGAGGTATTTTATGTTGTAGAATAAAACATGAAAATATATTGGGCTTGTATTAACTGCAGACCTTATTTCAGTAAAAACCCATTGACTTTCAGGACGATGGAACCAGAAATGCTAAAATGCATTTCCGGTTTTTGGCTTACAAAAATACATCATCCCTGCTGCACTCTATAGTATATTAAATATCAGTTATATTCTGATTGACTGTCATTTTGTAACATTGAGCAGCATATTTGCCTTCAGTCTAGATAGACAAAGCTATTGCTTCTTAT
Source organism: Mylopharyngodon piceus (assembly GCA_039654765.1). NCBI lineage: Eukaryota > Metazoa > Chordata > Actinopteri > Cypriniformes > Xenocyprididae > Mylopharyngodon > Mylopharyngodon piceus. The sequence continues at coordinate 45,804,110 of CM077442.1, forward strand.
GGGTCACACCCAGTTTGGACACAGTCTAAAGCTCATGCTAAAGATCATGCTAAACAAGAAATATTGCATTGACATTCTTCTGCTTGGATCTAGTTGGTAATCAATGATTTTTCAGTGTTAATCTTACAGTCTTTTGTCTACAAAACCTGCCCTTCCAACAGTTTTATGACTTTCACTCCCAGGCACACATTACTTACGGGGTGTGAATAACAGCATGCAGCCATGGGCCACTTCTGTTGGGAGAAAGCAATTTGGACTGAAACCAGCTAATCCTACTGAAGAGGGGCTTGCTAGTCTTCACAGTGTGTTGCTACGGAAACAGCCCTTCCTGTGGCGAGCCGCTCTGCTATACTATACTGTATACCATGCCACAAACATGAGCTTCAGCCAACTGTTCAGCCATATTGCTCGCTTTGTCCAAGATCCTGCTGTTCGTTGGGAATACTGCCTGCGCGCCAAACGAGGACAAACAGATACCTCAAAACCAGGTGAGCTAATCGCTAAGAATGGAACTGAGAAATGCAGTATTATTATGTTGGCTGATCTACTATCTATATATCTATCACTAACAAAGCCTACCGAACTATAGCATCAACTAATGAACTAGAGAGCTGACTTGAGGCGCACCCTATCTGAAACATGTTAAAACATACTAGCAACTGCTAAAACATGTCAGCAACATATGCTAGCAATGTGCCAAGACATGCTAACAACATGCTTAAACATGTTGAAACATTATAGCAACATGAAAAACGCAATGTGCCAAAAATGTTAGAAAGCTTGCAATGTGTTAAAATATGCTAGCAACAATAAAACTGTGTATTAGCGACATGTGCAACATGTTAGTGTTAGGTATCAACATGTTAAAACATGGTAGCAATGTGTTAAAAGATTCTAGCAGCATAACGTTAAAACATGCTAACAATGGTGCTAGCAAAGTAATAAAACATGCTAGTAACATGTTAAAACGTTAACAGCGTGTTAACAACATGGTGAAACTTGCCATCAACATGTTAAAACATGATAGCTGTGTTAAAACATCCTAGCAAATGTGATAAAACATGTTAGCAAATGCTAACAGCATGTAAAACATGTTAACATTGTGTTGCAACATGTTAGAAACATGGTAGCAATGTTATAAACCATGTTAAAAACATTTTAGCAATGTGTAAAATGTGCTGTTAATGTTAAAACATAATAGCGATATTTTAAAAGATTCTAGCAGCATGATAACATGTTAAAACATGTTAACAATGGTGCCAACAAAGTAATAAAACATGCTAGTAACATGCTAAAACATGTTAGCTCTGTGATAAACCATGTTAGAAACATTTTAGCAATGAGTAAAACATGCTATTAACATGTTAAAACATGCTATCAATGTGCCAAAATATGTTAGAGACATGCTAACAATGTGTTAAAATATTCTAGCTACCTGATAACATTAAATCATGTTAACAATGGTGCTAGCAAAGAAGGTTAATAAAACATGCTAGTAACATGTTAAAACATGTTAGCAACATTTTAACAACATGGTAAAACTTATCAATCATGTTAAAACATGATAGTACTGTTAAAACATCTTAGCAAATGTGCTAAAACATGTTAGCAACATTCTAACAACACGTTAATCATGTTAACATTGTGTTGCAACATGTTAAAAACATTTTAGCAATGTGAAAACATGCTATTAACATGTTAAAACATGGTAGCAATGTGTTAAAAGATTCTAACAACATAACATATTAACAATGATGTTAACAAAGTAATAAAAAAATGCTAGTAACACGTTAAAACATGTTAACAGTGTGTTAACGTGGTTAAAACATCCTAACAAACGTGTTAAAACATGTTAGCAACATGTTAACAAGTTAAACATGTTAACATTGTGAACCATGTTAGAAACATTTTAACAATGAGTAAAACATGCTATTAACATGTTAAAACATGCTATCGATGTGCCAAAATATGCTAGAGACATGCTAACAATGTGTTAAAAGATTCTAGCAACATAACATGTTAAAACATGTCAACAGTGGTGCTAGCAAAGTAGGTTATTAAAACATGTTAACAGCGTGTTAACATGGTAAAACTTGCTATCAGCATGTTAATACATAACACTATTTTAAAACATCCTAGCGAATGTTAAAACATGTTAACAATATGCTAACAACACAACATGTTAGCATTGTGCTGAAACGTTAGAAACGTAGCAATGTGATAAACCTTGTTAGAAACATTTTAGCAATGTGTAAGACATGCCATTAACATGTTAAAACATGCTATCAATGTGCAAATATATGCTAGAGACTTGTTAACAATGTGTTAAAAGACGCACTGTGTTAATAGTGTTACAACAGAAACATTTGGCAAAATGCTACAACACACACAACAAATTAGCAAAATCATGCTAGCAATGTTTTCTCTTGTCATCTGGTTTATGTTTTTGCATATGTGTGTGTACAGGTTGCTTTAGTAAAGATCAGGTCTATCTTGATGGAATTTTAAGGATTTTACGCCACAGGAGGAACATTGATTTTAAGACATTAACTGCTCTTGGAAAAGTAGGTCCCATTCCTGCCGTTTTTAATGGAATATTCCAAATTGGTGAAACTATCCTTTTAAGAATGTATATACATACCACTTTATGTAATTCCTTTTTTAGGTTTCATATGAAGATGTGGAGAGACTTCGGCATTTGGCTGTTCTACGTAGAACCAGGATTCCTCACTTCATGCAGGATGAAGAACGTTATCTTCAACACCTCGACCACATCGTCACAGCGAATGAACTGAGTGACGCGGAGCTGCAAGAGCTCATTCCATGAAGACATGGATCGGCGACCATTTAAACAAAATCATTTTTTTCAGGTTTTCCCAGGCCAAAAAGTGTCTGCAAAACTGGGATTTTTAAAACATACAATTGATATAATCTTGGATAGTACATCATGAAAACGTGATCCATGATGATCATCCATAAAAATGTAAAAATATTACATACAGCATGGTTGTGTCCAATGATTGATGTAGTAATTTGCTACATCAAGTGCCATATTACTCAGTAAGTCTGTTTACAAATACAATGATTGTCTGTTTTGTAAAAACATGAATCTCAGGCATGAAAGACATGTTTGGATTCTTGCAAACCTAAGGTATGTTCGGAATAGCATACTACCGTACTCATACTATTTTTGTAGTATACTGTGCACTAGACCTGCATGATTATGAAAAAATTGATAATCACAATTTTTTGTTTAAAACAGAGATCACGACCCTCCCACGATTCTAAAAAGACAACAACAACAAAAAAAAATTTAATTAGGTTGAATGAATGATTCAACGACTCACTCATAAAGACTTATCTTATTTCATTACTGGATGAATCTGTGTTTTTGAACGAATCTCTTGAATGAATAATTCAATGACAAATGCATTTTTTAAGTCACTTATTGCCACCTACTGGTGTAATGATGTAACTGATACAATCTTTATATGAAGCATCAAGTTACAGTACTTTCAAAAAGTGATTTTGATTGCTTCTGTAGACATCAGTGTTTATATTCGACCTATAAACTTTTATCCCAGTACTTCTGTGATAATTTTAATTACTGTAAGACAGAAATAATGATACTGTGTGGTTGAAAAGACTGTTGTCAAAGGTTTAATAGACAGCCGAATCGTGAGTTTGAATCGAGATGTTTTAACAATTAATCGTGCAGCTCTACTATGCACAGTATGCAAATTTTCTGAATGCATGGAGTAAACGAAGGATGTTGTTATGCCAAAATGTGCAGTATACAGTCAGAGTACACTGTGTGCAGTACTGTAATGCAATGGGCTTGACTTGACCCTCAGTTTTCAGTGTTATGACAAAACAGTCATTTCGTTCTTGATTCATAAGTTGATCAAACTGAAAAAAGGATAATGCAAATGCAAAAAAAAGTCAATTATTTCAAATTTGACAACGGGATGTTATGTGCTGATTTAAACACACAATGTAGAGATCGTCGTACAAAACACCAAGTAGTATACTATTGCATTGCATACTGTTTTAATGTACTACATGGTATGCAGTACACTAGTATTCCATTCCGAACGCCGCCATACTCGTGAGAAGCTGAAAAATGGTCGTGTAGCATTTTAACTGCACATTGTAATGGACACATTCTATCATGCTAGCTTGTTACTATTACACACAAGGCATAACTATATTAAATCAAATAAAACACCCCAACAATATTTATATGGGAATTCACACGCGAACCTACGAGCTTGTTGGGTTCTACTAGTGAGTTTCTCTATTATTTATGTATTTATTATTTGTTTACCTCTTGTATTCACGTTAAGCACTGAATGTTCTGTGGTATTAGCTTTATACACAGTAGCAAATGCCTTTTTTTTTTTCAACTTAGTAGACCTATAGCAAGCAATGCAATAAGACACCAAGGCTGACTCAGTTCCACAAAACGTTCATTAGAAATCTCTTATGAATAAAAAAGATGGCATTAATGAACACAACTGCCTCCTTTGGCAGTTTTTATTTCTAATCAGGGCTAATGAAATGCTTCTATTGTATCTAGAGATAATCAGTGTTCTTCTGAGAGCACCCTTGGTGGTCTTCATTACCCGTGCTAATGTGATGTGACACCTTTGTAGGGGACTCTGCCTTTCGTACCTGTTTAAAGCAGTCCAGCTGGCCAGCTTCCTCACTGTGCATATTAAGATTGCGACGGACTCAGGAAGAAAAATGGGAGGTCATGTGGATGTGCCTTATATGGGTTCAAAACTCATGTGTCATGTCATAGCTACATGTTTTATGGTTGAAACTACATATCCATTTGTATTTATCATTATCAGTACTGCACGAATATTGCACATTTCACAATAAGTTGCTGTTATCTTATTAAAATTATACACTGAAGGCACTAGAATCATTGTCTGAGTGCTGAATTTAAAAAAAAAAAACACAACAATTAAGTTTTCACTATCTCATCAAGTCTTGACTTTGTTTTTGAGGTCTATTAGAATAGGTATTCATGCTTAAAAGTAAAAAAAAAAAAATATTTTTCACATAATTGACATCGTTGCAGCTCTTCCCAGTCTGTCAGTAATGCTCAGGGTTGCGTTTCCCATACAATGACGTAACTCGCTACTACCATAGTACGAAGCATTATTGAAGAAAACTAGCTAGTCACGACTGTTTCCTGAAACCGTATTGTCGCAAACAGTGTTGGGGGTAACGCATTACAAGTAACGCAAGTTGTGTAAACAGATTACTTTTTTTTTTTTTTCAAGTAACTAGTAAAGTAATGGATTACTTTTAAATTTACAACAAAATATGAGTTACTTTTCAAACTTTTTGACTGACACTCTCCTGTCCCCATGTTGAGAGAAATCAGGAATAAGTGCAGAGGCATTGTGTGCGCTGTGTAAATATGATGTTTATTTCTAGACTAAATGTAAGCATACATTTACTCATTAACTTCTCCTGTGTCCTATTCTTTTGTATTCCAGGATGGCAGCACAGCTGAAAGGTTTGTTTGAGCAGTGCCCTCTACTGTACAGGAATTTGCATATCCTTCAGCCTGAGGCTTATTCATTTAAATTTTTGGTGTGAAAGGACCTTTACATTTGCCACAAATAGTTTGTTTTATAAAAACAAAAAAGTTCTAACAGCCCAGATGAGAAAAAGTAATGTGAAAGTAAAGAAACGCATTACTTTCCATAAAAAGTAACTAATGCAATTAGTTACTTTTTTTAGGGAGTAATGCAATATTGTAATGCATTACTTTTAAAAGTAACTTTCCCCAACACTGAAAAATTTGTCATTCAGCCATGTTGGTTAATGATGTCATGCAGGTGGTGGAGTAATAACGTCTTTTAATGAATCCGTCTTGAGATCGAATTAATGCCAGATTTTTGCTATGAATTATGAACATGGCATCTGAGGACTAGCTCCCATGTTTCTCAATTATTTTGCTTTATTTCCAGATTCAATCATAGGCTCGTTCTTGGAGCATATACGCACTCTTCAAAAGCGGCACTATAAATCTTTTGACAAACTAAAAGACGTAAATGACATTTGTATGTATTCAAAATTCTGAATGCCAACTCGCTTATTTTGCTCAAGATGCATTAAGTCCACGTCATGCAAACAAGAAACTATGCTTCTAACCACAAGTCGAGAGATGTAGTTCCATCCACACAACTTTCCGACGCTGTTTGTGAATGTTCATTGGAAAACACCAATTTGTTGAACTATGCTGATAATGACAGAACTTGCGACCATAGTTGGCTAACAATGCTTTTGGGAAACGGACCTCTGTTTAGTTCCTGTCTCTATGAAGCCCCTCCTTCTGAAAAGCAGTGTTCTGATTGGTCGGCTGGGCCAGTGTGGTGTGTTTGGAGTGCTTTGAGCGTGTTTGCGAAATGCCACGCCCCTTACCATAACCCTAAGTTTCAACCAACTCACCCAGGCCCCACCCCTTTTATATTGTGTATGCCTTGGGCGGGAATTGACCATATGCACGAAACGTTCTTAAGAACTTCTGCAATAATATAAACCAGCTGGAAAACTTCTGGTGAAATGTCACTTGGTGTGTTGGCATCTTCAGTGTCCTGAGGTAGCTTTAACAGCATCAATAGTGTAATACTTTAGTTCACTTTTTAGTTCACTAGGGATTAGTTCATTTTCAAATGAAAATTAGCCCAAGCTTTACTCACCCTCAAGCCATCCTTGGTGTATATGACTTTCTTCTTTCTGATGAACACAATCGGAAAAATGTTAATAAATATCCTGATGCATTCCAAGCTTTATAATGGCAGTGAGCGGGATCAACAAGTATGAGCTGAAGAAAGTGTCTCCATTCACATCCATCCATCCATCATAAACGTACTTCACACGGCTCCGATGCGTTTGTGTAAGAAAAATATCCATATTTAACAAGTTATGAATTAAAATATCTAGCTTCCGCCAGACTGCCTTCCGTATTCTACTTCCGAAGAAAGTGTAATGCCTCTCGCAGTTCAAAATGCTTACGCTATGTCCTACGCCTTCCCTATTCAACTTACGGAAAAAGCTTAACCAGTTCCGTTTTTTTTCCTAATTTGAATACAGAAGGCGGTCTGGTGGAAGCTAGATATTTTATTTCATAACTTGTTAAATATGGATTTTTTTTTTACACAAACGCATCGATTCGCTTCAGAAGGCCTTTATTAACCCCCTGGAGCCGTGTTGAATATGTTTATGATGGATGGATGTAGATGGATGAACTTTCTTCAGCTCATTCTTGATCCTCGCTTACTGCCATTATAAAGCTTGGATGCATCAGGATATTTATTAATATAACTCCGATTGGGTTCATCATAAAGAAGAAAGTCATATACACCTAGGATGGCTTGAGAGTGAGTCAAGCTTGGGGTAATTTTCATTTGAAAGTGAACTAATCCTTTAATTTATGATCAGAATATAGTCACTTAAATAGTCAGGCCTAACGTTAATTTAGTTATTCAAACATGAGACAAAAAAAAAAAAAAAACGTGTCTCAGTGTTCCTCTTCGGCAAAATTCGATTCGACCATTAGTTTTCACACTTTCGTGTGAGGAAAAAAAGCATCAACACTGTAAATTAAAGATTTATTGTGCACTTTAGTTAGATTCATTGAATAAAATGTGAGTTTTCACAAGTGTGCCGAAATCATTGAGCTTGTGCTACAGCTTCTGTGATTACAAAGGGAGAGCGTGGTGTTCACTGTGTAATTCATTTGCAAGAAAAGTTATTGTTTTTCATGAGATTTTGTGAGTACTTCATACTTCACCTTGACAAAATGTATTTTTAAACCTAGAGATTTTATGTTCAATATTTATGCAAAAGCGAAACTGAGTGAATAACTATTACAGGAAATGGCTAATATGAGCCAATAAATGCTCCTCTGCTGCCATCTACAGGTTATTATTAGTGGTAATGTCTTTTTTATTATTTTTAAATAAAAGAGTTTATCAAATGTTGGATTTCTTACATCTTGAAACATTCAGTTTTACAAATGGGGACAATCTCAGAAGGGTGAACAAATAATGTTTTTGGTCATCTTAATTAAAAATAATATATGAAGTGCTGAAAAATGTGTGTGTGTGTCCAATTACAGATTACAATTACCGTGTTTCTTATTCAAACATTCCCATTAGCTTCGTCTTTATTGCAATTAATAAAACTGGTTTATTGGCAAATTAGGTAATTGTGATAATTGCATCATAATATAAATATTAAAAAGTCAACCATTGATGGTTTTGTGTCCATGTAGAGCGAGTACAGAATGACAGCTAACAGTTCACCGGAAATTCCCAAGCTGGCTTAACGAAAACCAGGAAGTAACCATGCATATGGTCAATTAAATGAGGATTATTGTGACGTAGTCGTTCCCGGAAGAAAAGAATAATTGCCTTTCACGTAATCATTCACAGCTGATGATCACCAAGTAATGACTCAAACATACTATGAAAATGGTGGGTAAAAACATGTCAGACTGATTAAAAACAGTTTCATTTAATATATCTTATTTTCAATAAATTGCAGTAAAGCCTCCATACCTGACAATACTATAGTTTATAATCTGAGCTCATATCAGCAGGGCAAGTCATTGAACAACACAATCTTCCAGTACATAATGCAACAAGGATCGGGAGCCTCCATCAATCATCTACAGCCTGAGAATCATGGGGAAAGAGCAGGCATTCTTTCCCTCTCATAATATTATAGCTTAATTCAGTGTCGTTCCAAAAATGAAATGGAAATGTCCAACTTAAAAGGGGGGAGATGGGGGAAAAAAAAAAAACACCAGTTTGGTACCTAGATAACGATGGCAAGCAGCACTAATACAAAGTGAATGTAGGAGAAGGACTACAGCCCGTTGTGTTCATTCTGTACAAGTCTTGTGTTGCTTAATAACTTCTTGCTCCAGTAAACTGAAGCTTCACACCTGAAAGGCAGCATGTCTCTGCACGACATGTTGAGGTAAAAAGGTTTTCCTAGAAGAAAGATTCGAAATTAATGAATGATATTATATATATTAAAAGAAACGTGTTAGTTAACAGTCCAAAATACAATGTACTTTGTGTGACATCGTTCTTACCTGCTTTTAGCCCATCATGTTGTGGTTGAGCTGCTTATTGCCAGAGCGCCTTCTGAATTTGACAGAGGCTGTCCCTTCAGCACAGGATCTATAGAAGAATGTCAACATCTTTATGAGACTAGAATACTAAAACTAGGGATATATATATATATATATATATAGGTGATATACAGGGGTTGGACGATGAAACTGAAACACTGCCCAATATAGTGTTGGAGGTTTCACGCCTATATATGCTCGGCCTGGTAGCCAATCTTCAATGATCTTACATTGTATCAGTAAAGGCCTGTTCACACCAAGAACGATAACTATAAAGATAACGAGAAAGAAATAGTTAAAGAATAGCAGAATTCACACCACAGCTATAACAATATAGAGAAACAATATCGTTGGGATCACTTTCAGAACAATTTTTTTCCAGCTGTTGAATGATAAAACACTGACAGCCAATTACAATCCATTCGAATTTAAAGGCTCGTGCATTTAAAATGCTAGACGACATTGCGGAGAAGTTCATCGCTGAGGTCCAGCTAAAAGCCACCACTGTTTGACAAGTCAAACAAGGATACTTTAAAGAAAATGGATATATGGAAAACAATCGGTCATACCCTCGGAATAAATGGTGAGAAGTATTAACGATGAGATTATTATGCCAGGCTAGCAAACGGTGTAAAATAAAATGACCTCAGGTATCCAGCGTTAGTTTCGACAGCATTGTCTTGCTTCCTTTGAAGTTGCAGTGGAAAAGACTAGGCGTTGTTTTTATTCCACTATATTGACTTCGTCAGCTAAATTCACTGTTAGATTAGATCGATTACACTAGCTATTCACTCGAAACATAGCATGCTGAGGACATCTGCTGGTTAAAGCAGTGTAAATGCAACAAGAACAGCAAAAACTTGTACACACTTTGAAACTGCAGTGCGTGAGCTTAGAATAAACCATTATCGTTCGTTGGTGTGGACACAAATATGGTTATCGTTATAGTTATCGTTCTTGGTGTGAACGGGCCTTAAGAGCAGAGTGTGAAGGTTGAATTACAGAGTAATAGACAGCAGTACATAAAATACTGCAATCCACACAACATAATGGGACATATATCAGAGTTCAAAAGAGGACAAATTGTTGGTGCGCGTCTTGCTGGCTCATCTGTGACCAGGACAGCAAGTCTTTGTGGTGTGTCGAGGGCTATGGTATCCAGGGTAATGTCGGCATACCTCCACATAGGACGAACTTCATCCAACAGGAGCAACTGTCGAGGAAAGAGGGAGCTGTCTGAAAGGGATGACCAGGTACTAACCCGGATTGTATCCAAAAAAACCACAGCTGCCCAAATCACTGCAGAATTAAATGCACCTCGACTCTCCTGTTTCCACCAAAACTGTTCATCGGGAGTCAATATACATGGTTGGGCTGCAATAGCCAAAGGTCACTCGTGCCAATGCCAAATGTTGGTGGCGAGTCTGCCGACAGTGCTTAGGCTGTAGACAATGTGAAACATGTATTGTTCTCTGATGAGTCCACCTTCACTGTCTTTCCCACATCCGTGGGAGTTACAGTGTGGAGAAGCCCCAAAGAGGCTTAACAGCCGGACTGTTGCTGCCCAGTGTGAAGCACAGGGTAGATCAGTGATGGTTTTGGGCTGCAATGTCATGACATTCCCTACGGTGTTTAATGGGCACATCACTGCCAAGGGCTACCGAACCATTCTGGAGGACCTAATGGTTCAAACATTGTACCCTGAAGGGGGTGTCGTGTATCAGCATGATAATGCACCAATACACACAGCAAGACTTGTGACAGAATGGTTTGATGAACATGAAAGTGAAGTTGAACATCTCCCATGGCCTGCACAGTCACCAGATATAAATATTTTTGAGGTATTTTGGAGGAGTGAGTCAGAAAACGTTTTCCTCCACCAGCATCATAGTGACCTGGAAACTGTTCTGGAAGAGGAATGACTCAGAATCCCTCTGGCTGCTGTGAAGGACTTGTATCTGTCATTCACCAAGATGAACTGATGCTGTATTGGCCGCAAAAGGAGGCCTTACACCATACGAATAAGGGTGCGTTCACACTTGTCATGTTTGGTTCGATTAAAACGAACCCTGGTGCGATTGCTCTGTTAGTGCGGTTCATTTGAGCATGTGTGAACGCTGCCATCCGAACCCTGGTGCGCACCAAACAAGCGGACCGAGACCGCTGAAAAGATGGGTCTCAGTCCACTTCCAAACGAACTCTGGTGCGGTTCGAATGATATATGAACGCAACACGGACCAAAGACATGTAAACGAAACAAAAACAGGAAGATGAGACCCTAAAAAGAACAGAATCCTCACGCATATCGGTTTTCTCTCGTCAGTCGCGAGTTTGCCCATCACAGACATCAGACGCGCATCTCCACGCAGCAGATCGTTTGTGTGTGTGATGGATGGATTCCCGCCGCTGTTTTGACTCCTTTACACACTTTATAAGTAAAATACCATCATATGCAGACCACGCACACACAACGAGCGCATTTACCTCAGCACACAGCATTGTTTTGGATGTTCAGTAAGTTCCGTCTCAAAATAGGCAATACGTCATAAAATCCGACCAATCAGGTTGTGAATGCATCCCTATGCCTTTAGGTTCGGCATCTTTTGGTTCGGTGATAAAATTGCCAATCTGAACGCTAATCGGACCAGGACTAAATGTTTTTTTTTTCCTTTTTTGGTCCGGACCAAATGAACCAAACGAACCGAACTACAAGTGTGAACGCACCCTAAATTATTGTGGTTTTACTTTCATTGTCCAACCCCTGTATTTTGGTAGCATTTTTAAAAATGTCTTTTTCTTTAAAAAAAAAAAAGTGTCTAAAAAAGGTCTCAGTATAATTAATATGACTGTAATGAATGCAGAGAAACAATTTCCTAGTGTTTTTCAATGTGTGATTTCACGTATTGTGGGATATATGTATATTAGTGCTGTCAATCAATTTAAAAAACTAACCGATTAATCACATTTTTCACATTTAATCTCCAATTAGAAATAACTTGAGAAATGAATAAATAACAGTAAAGAAAGAAAGATGGCTCACAAAAGTAGGGGTGCTCCATGGCCTCTTGGGCAGTCAGTCTCTGCTGATGATCATAACGCAGGAGTTTATCCAGCAAATCCAGAGCTTCTGGACTCACCAAGTGCTGATTCTCTGGCTGAACAAAGTTCTCCCAGCGCTTACGCGTCTGCCTGAAGATGTTGGCGATTTCAAAATTAAAATAGTCTAGCAATTAAAAGTCAATATAGAAAATATATAGCTGTGTGTATCTCAAAATATATTCAGCTGAATAAATGCTTGAAGGGGCGAATCACAAATCATGTTGATGTTTTGACAGTGTAAGGGTCAAAACTAGCACACAACCTGGTTAAGCTACAACATATAACCATTTATAATCGATGAACCAAGATCTTTTAGTCCATGCTGTTTTCAGTTGATGAATGAACAAAACTTCATTAAACATTATGTGTAGCTCACTTAATCAAAATCTAGATTGGAGTTTGAAAATCGCTGTCAATAACTAACAGACTCACTGGCCAAGCAGATCTTTGAAACGTGTGTCCAGCTCGATGTGATACTTGTTCAGGTAGCTGAATAGCTCTTCTGTTCCGAGAACCTTGGCAATTCTGACCAACTGTAGCAAAGATTCTTCTGTTAGTTAGCATACTGCATGTTTTAAGACTACATATTGCAACAGTTTTCATAGAAGAATGACGTCATACCTGGTCATAGTTGTCTTGACCATGGAAAAATGGCTCTTTCTGGAAGATCATACTGGCTAACATGCAGCCCAAGCTCCACATGTCCAGACTGTAGTCATACATCTGCAAATCATTTTGGAGATTTAACTGCAATGTCTGGTGGTTATGTGGGAATAAGTTAACCCATGCCACACTTTCTCCCATTCATGGTAATATGAGTGCACCATCTTTGTATATCTAAAGTCTTTGATTTAACATAGCGAAACACACAACATACCTGATAGTCAACCAGCAGCTCTGGTCCCTTATATGATCTTGAGGCGACCCTTACGTTGTATTCCTGCGCAGGGTGGTAGAACTCAGCAAGACCCCAATCTATAAGTCGCAACTACATCACGTACAAGTAAAGACACAAATTTGCATCAGTTCACCAACATTGATCAGCAGTCATTCGCAATCAACACATCCAAAAATATAGGTGCGAGCAGCAATTATCGGGGTTCAAGCGCTTTAAGGCCTATTAGCACATGCGTAAAAAGGTATAGTGTTTTAATTAGCAAGCCTCTAACCATTTCGCTCATAGATGGAAAAGACCAATTACAGCCAATTTACCACAGGAAATATATGGTTTATAAAGCTTTTTAACAGTCATCGAGATTGAGCCAAAAACCTATGACTAGATCACCAAAGTTGGTTTTTGAAATACTCTCCGATATTTCACAAACGATTCGATGAACAGTGGCAGTCCTAGAGGCAAAGTTGCTCAGAATGAGGAGTTCTACCACGTGGTACGAACGTTGTGGGCGTGTGCGAAAAATCGCTCGATACATAATCCTTAATGGGAAGGTGCCCCCCGGTGGCCGATTTCTTTCTAATTTCTCACAGGCCTTTAGGGCCGTGAATCAAACAGGCCCAGCGAGTTTCATTTCGATCAGCCTCCGTTAACCTTGTCTGATAGCTGCTCAAACTTCATTGGCTGATGGCGCACATGTTTTTTGAGATACGCCAATGTCCTCATAAACAGTCATGGCACCTTGGACAAAGACGCTGCATGCCAATTTTCAAGTCAATCGGACTAACAGTGAAGTAGTTATAGCCATTTTCAAGTTTTTTTCCTGTTATAGCGCCACCAAGAGGCCAGTCACCACATCCTTTTTCACGCGACCACAGAATGAGGTCTTACATATGTGTACCAAGTTTGGTGAAATTATCTCATTCCGTTCACGAGTTATAACCATTTTAGTAAAAATGGCTCCACCCACTTGAACAGTTTGGCTGCCCTTAGAAACCATGAATCGAAATTTCAACTTTTTTTTTTTTGATAATTATTGACTCCAGAGACTCCTGGTTTGGTTCCAGTCAGACAAAAAACCTACGGCTAGTTCGTAAACGTAGGTTTTTCAAAAAATCCAAAATACCAGAAAATTTCGCCAGAATGACAAAGCCAAGGATTCCAACAATATAAGACACTTGAGCCTACGCCTAACGTTTTAGGAGTTATGAGCCATTTTGACCGCTGTAGCGCCACCATCAGGCCGATCGGGGCAAGCCTTGGTGATGTTGTAGATGGTGTGAGTACTACCATCCCTCAAAATTTCAAGTGTCTACGATTTACTGTTTGGTCTGCCTGATCACATTTAGGGGAGAATGCTGATCCTTGGAAATTTTAACAATTACAATAAGGTTTCAGCGCTACGCACTTGAACCCCTAACAAATGCACAATGCTGGTAACTGACTTCACCTTTCTCATTTGGTGGTCTATCATGACATTGTGAGGTTTGACATCCCGATGCATGATGCCCATGCTATGAGAGTAATCCAGTGCCTGCGAAGAGACAAAGCACATGCATAAACACACTCTCCTGTTGAAAATACATGGAAGTGTAATCTTATTTCAGCATGCTCACCTTAAGAAGTTCATACAAGTAAAACCGGATATCAAAGTCTGTTAGTCTCTGGTAGAGATCCTACAAATCAGAACAACATCATGTGAGACATTAGATGGCCCATTCAGACAGGTGAGCAACTGTTTGCATACCTTTACAGACAGAAAACTAGTCATTGTTATATAGCTCAACACGGTTAGTCTTATTATTTCAATCTTTTGTTTTCAGGATTTACCGTGAGTAACATGTTTGTACAATGCCTCAGACGCAACACTATTTTGTCAAGTGGCTAAAACAGCATAATCAGAGAGAGCTTTATTTGTAGTAATCATAACAGTAATCATAAAACTTTGATCATAAAATAAACAACAAAACGAAAGGAGCAGCAGAGGAATACAAGCATAATAAAAACAGCAACGTAAAATGTCCTGCGGCTTTCGGCATTGCCCTGCTTCATACCACAGTAACGTTATTAAAACTTTAATATATTAGCTCATCCATGAACTTGATTTCCCGTTGGATTGCCTTCCGTCGCCTGTGGAGGTGAAGACGACACCTCCCATGATTCCACGCTCATTCACGGCTTCATCAAACTACGCCTGTTATTGTTTTGAATAAGCGACCTCTAGTGGCGAAACTTACATACTGTGCTTTTATCGTCAAGCACACAAAATAGAGTATGCACAAATATGCACAAAAAACAAATCGGTCCTAGCATTGGTGCCACTAGTGTCACAGAAACAACATAAGCTATGTTTATTATACATTATTTCAGAATGTAATAATAAAATGCAACTTATGCGTTTTTTTTTTCCTCAACACTGCAATTTTGCCCTGGTGTACGGAGCCCCTAAAGGGACCTTTGCAAAAATAAAAGTATACAGACTTTCGCGTGCGCACGAGAAACATAATGAAATGTAATGAAATAGGTTATAGTATACACAAACCGGAAATTGTAACGCGTGCAATAAATTATCATTTTTACTGTACCAATGTTTTTTCATGAACCATTAAACGTGGCATTATGACAATGCACACTGAGCCCATTTCCCAGCGTGATTTCTTGGCCACCACAGAGTTAAATTCGTTAAAATGGACATAAGTCCTTGAAATATGACGCACTGCCCTAACGAAAGCCACATTTTGAGCACTTCTTACTGTATCAGACTTTTTTTTTAACTTGGCAAAAAGAACAATGCACACAGCCATTCATGTTGCGTTTTTTTGGCCGTCACAGAGAATGCTTTAAAGCGGACATAAGGCCGTGATATATACTGCCCTACGAAAGCCACATTTTCAGCAAATAGATCATTATTAATTAATGCACATCCATACTTGCATTTTCTGCATAATGTTGAGCAAATAGATCTTTATTAATTCATCCATACTTGCATTTTCTTCATAATGTTGAGCAAATAGATCTTTATTAATTCATGTGCATCCATACTCTTGCTTTCTTCATAGGCAGTGACGCACAAATGAAACAGGTTTTAGTATACACAAACCGGAAATTGTAAAGCGTGCGCAGGCGAAACTCTGTATATTTTTTATTTTTGCAAAGGTCCCTTTAGGGGCTCCGTACTGGTGTGACTTATTTTCCAGAAAATACGGAAATGAATTAAACCATGAAAAATGTAAAATTACAATAAATATGCTTTTTTTTTTTTTTAAATAAAAACCATCAAATATACTATTTTATTTGTTTACCCGCATGTCATGTGACTTTTAACTGATATCAAGGATCCGTGAATGTGCCTTTAAATTCTCGCAATATTAACCTAAATTCTCAGGGAGTACTTTAAGCACCTGTTTTAGGTCAAAGGGGTTCAGCTGGCCAAAACAAATTAGAAATCCTCAGTTTAACAAGTTATATAGTTTTAGTAATTAAAACTGGTACCTTGAAATCCGTGTTATTGATGTATTCAAACACTAGGGCTGGCGTTCTAGACTGTGGAATACGATAAAAGAAAGAGATATTATATATATTAAATTATATTCTATTATAACAAGATAAAAAATAAATAATAATAACCAATACAAATTTAAGATGGAAACAGTATGCAGTTAAAAATAATTCACCTCCACATAAAATTGATACAAAAACAGTATGCACTTAAGGGTGTGTTCACACTTGGCATGTTTAGTTCGATTAAAACGAACCCTGGTGCGATTGCTCTGTTAGTGCGGTTCATTTGAGCATGTGTGAACGCTTCCATCCGAACCCTGGTGCGCACCAAACAAGCGGACCGAGACCGCTGAAAAGATGGGTCTCGGTCCGCTTCCAAACGAACTCTGGTGCAGTTCGAATCATATATGAATGCAACACGGACCAAAGACATGTAATCGAACCAAAAACAGGAAGATGAGACCCTAAAAAGAACAGAATGCTCATGCATATCGTTTTTTTCTTGTCATAGTCACGAGTTTGCCTATTACAGGCATCAGACGCGCGTCTACACGCAGCAGATCGTTTGTGTGTGTGACGGATGGATTCCCACCGCTGTTTTGACTCCTTTACACATTTTATAAGCTCTTCACAAGTTCCCAGCTGGCCAAAATACCATCATATGCAGGCTACGCACACACAACGAGCGCATTTACCTCAGCACACAGCATTGTTTTGGATGTTCGGTAAGTTTCGTCTCAATATAGGCAATACATCATAAAATCCGACCAATCAGGTTGTGAATGTATCCCTATGCCTTTAAGGTTCGGTGATAAAATTGCCAATCTGAACGCTAATCGGACCAGGACTAAATGTTTTTGTTTTTTTTTTTGGTCCGGACCAAATGAACCAAATTAACCGAACTACAAGTGTGAACGCACCCTAAGACTAATTTAGCAAAAACAGAACTCTGTAGAAAACAGTGGCATATACTAAAAGAGCAAGATTTACCACAGGGTCCTTGACTGTGTCTACAAGACGAATGATGTTAGTTCCTCCTCGTAAGTTCTCCAGAATTTTGATCTCACGCTTAATTTTCTTCTTCTTAACAGGCTGCAAAGAGAAAGAAAACAAATTTAAGGGTTAGTTCACCCAAAAATGAAAATTAAAAAAAATAAAAAATAAAATTTGTTCCAAACCTTTAAAGGATTAGTTCACTTTCATATAAAATTTTCCTGATAATTTACTCACCCCCATGTCATCCAAGATGTTCATGTCTTTCTTTCTTCAGTCGAAAAGAAATTAAGGTTTTTGATGAAAGCATTCCAGGATTATTCTCCTTATAATGGACTTCAATGGCCTCCAAACGGTTGAAGGTCAAAATTAGTTTCAGTGCAGCTTCAAAGGGCTTTAAACGATACCAGACGAGGAATAAGGGTCTTATCTAGCGAAACAATCGGTCATTTTCTAAAAAAAAAAAAAAAAAAAAAAAAAAATGTAAATGTATATGCTTTATAGACACAAATGATCACCTTGCACGTGCTTCCGCCAAAACCGCACTTCTATATTCTTCAAAAAGCTTACGCTGTATGTCCTACGACTTCCCTATTCAACTTACGGAACGAACACAGCGCCAGTTACATTTTTTCCGTAAGTAGAATAGGGAAGGTGCATATACATTTTTTTTTAGAAAATGACCAATCGTTTCGCTAGATAAGACCCTTATTCCTTGTCTGGTATCGTTTAAAGCCCTTTGAAGCTGCACTGAAACTATAATTTTGACCTTCAACCGTTTGGAGGCCACTGAAGTCCATTATAAGGAGAATAATCCTGAAATGTTTTCATCAAAAACCTTAATTTCTTTTCGACTGAAGAAAGAAAGACATGAACATCTTGGATGACATGGGGGTGAGTAAATTATCAGGAAAATTTTATATGAAAGTGAACTAACCCTTTAAGACTTTTACTAATCTATAAAACACAATTTAAAATATTTTTAATGTTCTCTCATCATTTTTGTCCATCCATTGAAATTCTATGTATTCAACATTTTCGACGATATCATATTGAGATTGCGATACAATTTATGTCGATAACGATGATAAGCTTTGGACATTTTCACTCGATGTGAATTACCCCACCATTTTATCACACAGCAGAAATACACGCGACAACAACCAGTCAGTCTGCAGGGAGCCAGAAAAGTGAAAAAAAGTCACAAAAGTGAAATTGCGCTACCCTCCAAAGCTGAGGAAATGGTTTATAAAAAAAGAAAAAAGGGAACAACATCAATCATATGGAAGTGGTTTGGGTTTCTTAAAAGCGACAAAGTGAAGATCAAGGGCTGGTTCAAACAGAATATGTTTTTGCGGTTAAAAACGCCAGACGAAGTTCAGTTGAAAAGAAAAAAAAAAAAGCTCGAGACGCATTCTTTAAAAGTTGAACATCTTTTAAGATAAGCGCCGAGTGTTTAGAACACTGTGGCCCGGTTTTTACAGACAGTAAGTAGCTTTTATAAACATACACTGGAAAAAAGAAAAAAAACATTACTGGTGTGCATCTTGACACAAACAATGGCACTGACATATTTTAAGATGATATGTCAGTACAAGTTGCTTTCAGTTAAAACAGCTCAAACATGCATTTTAGTCTAGGACTAGCTTAAGCCTTGTCTGTGAAACCGGGGCTAAGTCATGCACGAGCAAAAAACAATGTAAAAGTAGCACAGTGGAATGAAAAACACATTTTGTGTGAATCAGCCCAGACATTCTGCAAAATGTGTCAAATATTAATACGTTACAAGGCAACCTAACTTCTATTGTTTCTTCTCCTTCAGTTAAAAGTGTACATCACATTTTTCTTTTTTTTTTTTGTTAATAAACTATATTCTAAAATTAAATTAAATTAAATCAATCATCTGGTTTCTCCAGGCTTCAGTCATTTTTAGGATACTCTCCAAGCTGGCAGCATTATCAAATTATATATCGTGATATATAATAACGATATCGATTAATATGGAAAAAATATTGCGACCATATTTGTTGCCACATCACCCTACACTATTTTTAAGCTTCAAAAGGTACATTAAAGACATTGTAAAGGTAATCCGTATGAATGGAGAAGTCTAATCAGAAGCCGCTTTTCCACAGTCATGCCATTCTTAGAACCGCTCGGCCCGACAGTGGAAAAGCGGCTAAAATCTTCTAAAGAGACGAATATACACTACCAGTCAAAAGTTTGGAAACATTACTATTTTTAATGTTTTTAAGTCTCTTATGCTCATTAAGGCTGCATTTATTTCATAATAAATACAGAAAAAACAATAATATTGTGAAATATTATTACAATTTAAAATTATGGTTTTCTATTTTAATATACTTTAAAATATAATTTATTTCTGTGATGCAAAGCTGAATTTTCAGCATCATTACACCAGTCTTCAGTGTCACATGATCCTTCAGAAATCATTGTAATATGCTGATTTATTATCAATGTTGGAAACAGTTGTGCTGCTTAATTTTATTTTATAACCTGTGATACTTTTTCAGGATTCTTTGATGAATAAAAAGTTAAAAAAATATCAGCATTTATTTAAAATAGAAATCTTTTGTAACAATATACACTACCGTTCAAAAGTTTGGGGTCAGTAATTTTTTTCTTTCTTTTTTTTTTGAAAGAAATTATTCAGCACAGATGTGTTAAATTGATAAAAAGTGATAGTAAAGATTTATATTTTGAATAAATGCTGTTCTTTTTAACCTTTTATCCATCAATGAATCCTGAAAAAAGTATCACAGGTTCCAAAAAAAATATTAAGCAACACAACTGTTTTCAACATTGATAATAACTGAGTATCAAATCAGCATATTAGAATGATTTCTGAAGGATCATGTGACACTGAAGACTGGTGTAATGATGCTGAAAATTCAGCTTTGATCACAGGAATAAATTATATTTTAAAGTATATTAAAATAGAAAACCATAATTTTAAGTTGTAATAATATTTCACAATATTATTGTTTTTTCTGTATTTATTATGAAATAAATGCAGCCTTAATGAGCATAAGAGACTTCGTTCAAAAACATTAAAAATAGTAATGTTTCCAAACTTTTGACTGGTAGTGTATATGACGAATATATTTAATATAGTATTTTATTCACACATAGGCCCTGTTTCCACCTGGTATTAAGATGCGTTTTGGTTGATTAGATCACAAGTGGATGAGAGAGACACATTCACGTTTACACCTGGTGTCTCTTTTGTCCACTTTCAACCCCTTCTGTCCTGATTTCTTCGAGGGGAGGGTCTATGGGTATAGGTTTTTTCAGATCTTTTGATCTAATGGACAAAATAAGCTTACGCGGTTTACATATGAACCGGAAATACATACGGAGAGCTTTCAGCTTTCGTTTCTGCTCTGATAGCCACAAGACCGCCGAACGCTGTGAGTGCGTGTTAGAAATCAGGAATGGTGAGAGAACATTGTGCTCGGTATGTTTTTCCTCTTCAAACCAAACTTTGTTTTTCAGGCGACAAAGTTTAAAGGCAGCGGCTATTTACACTAAGTGACAACAGCAGCATTTTCTTAGCGATTAAAGGGTGAAAATAGTGATAGATTCTATTTACACCATGTAGAAGTATCAGTTCTTTGCAATAAGAGTAAATAGTAATTAGATGCTACCTATACTTTATATTGGCAGATACTATTTGCACCTCAGTATTTTTATACATTAATAGGATGCAATAATATCAGAGTGTAAATAATTATATTTATTAAAATTATTAAATGAATGCGGCCTTATTGGGAGAATAAAAACCCTCCCTACACCTTCCCCTAACCCTACCCAATAAACACAATATTATTAAACACTCGTTCGCAGTTTATTTCCACTTTTAGAACATTATTTTCATTTTTATTGAAAATAAATGCGAGCTCGGAGGATTCAAACCTGCGTCGATCACGTTAAAAGCCAGGTCTGCGAGCCTTACTCGCTACTGCCGCGCCACTGAAGACATTAAATTCTGCGCGTCTTTTTTAAAACTTGAGTGGCCCAATCAGACATTGGTGGGCGGAGCTAGTGTAAATAGCATTTGCCAACAAGGGAGCACTTAGTGTAAATAGACACTCCGAAGTTTAAATCCTGTCCGACTAGCTCGCTTCCCATAACGTTTACGCATTAGGTCAGTAGGCGGAGAGTAGGCGGTCTTTAATGGCTGTTTGAACACATTCGACCACGTGAGCGTTTACACTACGAAAGCAATCCGGTCAAATGCGTTTTCGACTACCTCTGGAATTGGTCAAAAGTGGACAAGCTCAAAACGCTTTACACCCTGTTTACACCTGTATTTAGCATCATCCACTTGTGATCCGATCGACCAAAATGCATCTTAAATCCAGATGGAAACAGGGCCATAAACATACACAACAAACGTACATCAAACAGGGTAAACTCAGCTATGCATCAAACAGCATTGGTTCTTGTACGCCAAACAAACACATTTGACTTTCTGTTTACCATATTTGATATGTATGCGCTTTCAACAGATGGACAAAAATCTTACAAAAGTCTGGATGGGTTTTTGTCATCAGTAAATGATGACAAAACATTCATTTTGGGTGAAAGGATTAGCTCACTTTCAAATGAAAATTACCTCAAGCCATCCTAGGTGTATATGACTTTCTTCTTTCTGATGAACACAATCAGAGATTTATTAATAAATATCCTGACACATCCAAGCTTTATATTGGCAGTATGCGTTACCAAACGAGTATGAGCTGAAGAAAGTGTCTCCATCCACATCCATCCATCATAAACATACTCCACACGGCTCCGGAGGGTTAATAAATATCTTCTGAAGCGAAGCGATGCATTTGTGTAAAAAAAAATATCCATATTTAACAAGTTATGAAGTAGAATATCTAGCTTCCGCCAGACCGCCTTACGTTGCGTCAGTTAAGCTTTTTCCGTAAGTTGAATAGGGAAGGTGTAGGACGTAGCATAAGCGTTTTGAACTGCGAGAGTTTTACACTTTCTTCGTAAGAAGAATACGGAAGGCGGTCATAACTTGTTAAATATGGATATTTTTTTACACAAACGCACCGCTTCGCTTCAGAAGGCCTTTATTAACCAACCAGAGCCGTGTGAGGTACGTTTATGATGGATGGATGTGGATGGAAGCACTTTCTCACTGCCATTATAAAGCTCGGATGTGTCAGGATATTTATTAATATATCTCAGATTGTGTTCATCAGAAAGAAGAAAGTCATATACACCTAGGATGACTTGAGTTGAGGGCGAGTATAAAGCTTGGGGTAATTTTCATTTGAAAGTGAACTAATCCTTTAAGAAAACGCTTCTTCCTGATATAATGAGAGAGCAGGCGTTCTTACCTTTAGTATTTTAACAACTACTCTGTCATTGCTGTTGATGTTGATGGCCTCAAACACTTCACTGTATTTGCCTCTTCCGAGCTTTCGTACAAGCTGGTAGTCATCCTGATTGCTGAATCGGAGTAAGAAAGAAGTAAGTAAAACTGTGCAAACATTATATTAAAAAAATAAAAAAAAAACATTGCACAAGTACTGTGATAACACCATGACTTTTTGACATATGATTACCACATTTATGTTTTTTGTCAACATGGAACTACCATGTTTTTTGACATTTTACCATGGTATTTTGGACATATCATAGAACTACCTTGTTTTTTTAACATGTAGAATAGGGGCCGACATGTGGCAATGGGGGACCACTAAATACATTCAAATGACAGCCCTGGCTATACTTTGAATACCATGTACTGTATGTACTATGGTACACAAACATGGTAGTCAATCAAATACCATGCAATTTCCACAGTACTTTTTCAAAATGGCATTCATGCTAACATCTCTATACCTCCAGCTAGGCACATGTGCTTCATAGTCCCAGTATTCCTTGCTCTTCACAGTGTTGGCATCAGCATACACCCGTGCTTTGCTGCTCACCGGACCGGGCATGGCGGGCTTGGCCAGTCGATCCGCCTTCCCTCCACCTACTACTACGAGACTCTCCAAGCGACAGCAAGTCGACCGCTTCTGTTGTGAAATACTGCAGAAAGTATTGTGGAACCGTAAAACACTGTAGCAAGCCGCTTCAATGCCTTCTCTCACGAGCAATTGTGATTGACAGCTGCCCAGCAGCGGCGCGCATGACCTCGCGCTGACGCTCGCGCCACTAAAAGCCAAAGCAAAAAGCAGAGAGCGTCCGAAACGGTGCAGAAAATAGTTTATTTTCTGATGGACCGCCAGTTTATTAAAAAAACATAAGTGATGATTTCATGACAAACCTAATCAGATGTGCCCGTTTGTAAATAAAATTAAAAATAACAGCTTTAAAAAGATCGTAATATGCGTATGCACGAAGTCCTTGTGTTTTGCATCTAAATAAACAGTGATGCGAGGGAGGAAAGGAAGAAAATATTTAATTGAAGCACAGACCTGTCAAGCCCGCTGAATGTAGCTACGCGGTAAAACGGAACATAAACAACGTGAAGCAGACGAATTGTCGAGTTGATCGATTGTCTCGGGGAGCGAACAGCGTTTGATCATCACTGTTTATTAAAATATTCATTACAGCGGTTCTGCTGTTTCACTTTAATATCGTTTCCTCTGGATAACGGCGCTAAGCTAGCGATGTCGATGGATGGGTTTAATTGGCCACAACAACCTCGACACGCACGTCTCCAGATTTCCGATTAATCATCAAATGGAGTGTTTCAATTCCTCCCAGATATCCACCAATTACATCTAGTAAGTGATCGAGGGATCCGCTGACAGGTAGGCGGATATCACCCCTAGGATAGCACTCCTGTCGATTTTTGCTATCGCTTAGATTGAGTCACCGGAAATACTGTGTGGACTTCCGGTGTCTTTTTCAAAATAAAAGCCCCCGAATTGTAGCTAGCTGTGGCGCTTGACATTGAACAGCAACGGAATGCTTCAAATGTGGAATTCCAAACAGCAGTTTAGCTTTAACAATTATATTTTATTTCTATAATTTGTTTGTAAGATATGTACCAAATATTACACCAGTTATACTACATATTGTACTGTATGTCATTGGATACCTTTTACATAATAGAAAGTTTAAATAATTTTTTTTTTTTTTTTTTTTGGGAGACCTTGTACATCATAACAAGAGTATATTAGAAATTAAGCTGTATTATTATTACCACTATATTGTTCATGATGACCAACTTCAACATAGTCATTTCACCATTTGGTTGACAAATAATTACAACGATTATCTATGTTTACAAACATTTAATTTGTAAATGCCTTGTAGTTATGACATGCCACACCTTTGCGATAATGGGGTGAAAAAACCAACACATTATGGCATATTTACAACTTGAGTCTCTTCACTACCTTATCTAGAAACAGAAGTTTAAGGGGACATACAGGAGGTGCTAGATGGTGGGAAAACCTGTTTTTGCTCTAATACAAAAAAAGAAATAAATTATTTGATTCAACATCAAGAATATTGCTTCAAAAGCAATGACAACATTCAGTCTCTGCATTTAATGCACATGAACATAACAGTACACAAATCTGTAACAGAACAAACAATACTGACACATAAGCCGTTAATGTTAATAAGGCTTTCAGAGGCATCGAAAGGGAAACAGAAATGTCTGCAATGTTTACATTCAAGCTGTTAGGATCATCATACAATGTATCATTAATATGGATTCAATTACTATTTAGACACTGCATTGTAAGAGGTTTTTGACATTTTAAAAACACTCTACTACTAGTTAATACTGCGTTAGATTTTTTTTTTTTTTAGACATATTACCTGTATTTAAACTCTTGAATTTGTTTCAAATGAATAATTACAAAAGCTTCTGATTGCCTGCAGTGCAATTTTGCATCCAAATCTGCACATCTATGTGTGCTTTAAAACAAAAAACAGGTGCTGATCCAATTAGGCAAGCATAAAATGAAATGCTAACTGATTTATGGCAATATTGTTTCTAAAGCAGAAAGCAAACACAGAATTTGTGGCAGAGAAACTGAACAAGTTGTCTGTGGCAAAACAATAATCCACTAAAACAGAAACAGCGTATCCTCACAAGAGGAAACAATCACATATGCACAGTATGATGAAACACAAACATATACTAAATCCTAGCACTGTACTCATGTCGAAGCAATACAAAACATCCATGTACAGATAACTTTACAAATTCTACAGCATTGTTTATCTAACGCAACACCATCCGTTTGCAATCTGCAAACAAAAATACTTCATTGTTGTTCTCTGTTGCCTGGCAGTTAATAAGTAACTGTAAATCTTTGTGCTACTGTAAATTTAACTGCTTGCAAACTATTGGTAGAGATGAATCGAAATGCACTAGAGAAAAAGAATGGCTAATTTTTTTTTTTTGTTTTTTTTTAGTGTAGTCATTTGCCTACAAGTTAACATGACAGATTACAACAAACTGTATAAATTATTTAGGCTAATCATGCATACATATACCCTGTTACATCATGGGTTAGGTGATGGGAGTTATACATTACGAATACATACAATCACTACTGTATATTGTCCAGATGGCCATACAGTGTTCCATAACTAACATGAAATGGAGAGCACTGGAAGAAAGGCAGTTAATTTGAAAATTACAAGGCCAAATAATTAGAAAGAAAAAGAAAGAAAACCAATGCAATGAAACATCTAGTTGTGGTCAATCGTATGAAGACCAAAAAGCAGATCCAGGGTGGCGTACCAATTTAAGAGTACTGCATTCTCTTCTTGGTTTACTAGATATTCTGAATTTTAGACATAAAGCAGAACTAAATCTTTAGCTTCAGCATTTCTTTGTTGGAAACACCAGTCTTAAATATGAGTTGCACATGAATTTACAAGCTTATTTTTGAGTAGAGATCATTTACATGTGCGGTTTGTGAAGATCTGAGGCAAGTGGAGAAGATGCAATGTTGCCAATATCTACCCAGAGGTACGTCAAGACTTTTACAAGCTGACACTTTACGTAGTTCCAATGGGAAACTTTCGGGGATATGTAAAACGTACACTTTCACTAAATATATGTTAGAAAAATCGCAGTGTTACTATTGCGCGCAGAGGGTATTTTCGCTTGGCAAGGAGCAACAGCAGACGGTGACTACTCTATGCACGAGGACGCTGGATAACCGCCTCCTTCTGCAGTGTGTTGAACTGTATGTTCTTGAAGAGCCCCAAGCTCTCCAAAACACTCCCCACACCAGACGCACTTGAACTGGGCTTCACGGGAGTGGACGATGCCATGTTTGGCCAAGTGTTCGCGCTGTTTGAATCCCTTGTCACAAGTGGGACACTTGAAGGGTTTCTCTCCTGTATGGACTCTCCGGTGTCTCTGCAACTCGGACGAATATTTAAAGCGCCTCTCGCAGTCCGCGCACTTCATCGGCTTCTCTCGAGCCGGGTCGCAGCGGTGCTGCACGAAATCCGACGAGGACTGGAAGCGGCGGCCGCAGAGCGAGCACTTGAGCGGCTTTTCGGTGCAATGCGAGTTCTGGTGCCGCTGTAGCGTCGACGACTTTTTGTAGCCCTTCCCGCACACGTCGCACTTGTAGGGCTTCTCTACGGCGTTCGATCCAGAGTTCGATTCCGTGCACTTGTGCCTCAGCAGTTCCCCGGATTGTCTGAAGCCCTTTTGGCAAGCGGCGCATTTGAACAGGCTCTCGATGCCGTGGACGTGCTGGTGGTACAGCAGGTGGGAAGGTTGCAGGAAACCCTTGTCGCACTGATTGCACTTGAAAGGCCGATCGGCCGGGTTTTTGTGCGTACGGCGGTGGCGAACGAGCGCATACTGCTGTTTGAAGCTCATCTGACACTCCTCGCACTGGAAAGGACGCTCTTCCGAGTGGGTCCGCTCGTGCTGCCTGAGGTCCGAGGGCCGTTTGAAGCTCTTCCCGCAGGCTGCGCAGCGAAACGGACGCTCTCCTGCTGGCTGGCACTGGTGGTGCAGCAGTTCGGATGACTCCTTGAAATGGAGCTCGCACAGGTTGCACTTGAAAAGGTGCTCGCCAGAGTGAGCGTACATGTGCCGTACGAGGTGCTGCCGGTGCTTGAAGGTCTTCTCGCAGACGGCGCATTTATAAGGGCGATCGGCACTGTGAGTGCGCTGGTGGTGTGCCAGGTGGGAAGCCTGACTAAAGCTCTTCTCGCACGTGTCGCACTTGTAGGGTTTCTCCCCCGTGTGCACTCTTTCGTGACGCGAGAGTTCCGAAAGGTGACGGAACGCCTTATTGCACACGGAGCACTTATACGGACGGTCGGAGCTCTGAAAAGCCGTAGTGGAAGAGGAACCCATGGCTGCTCCATCACTGGATGTCTCGGCAGTAGAAGGCTGCTGAGGGTTAGAAGACGCGGAATCTGGGCGGTATGTTTTTTCACAAATAGAGCACTTCATTGGATTGTTTCCAGTGCTGTGCTCGTTGTGATGTTGCGCCAAAGACGTGAGAAGCGAGAAGCCCATTTTGCACACGCCACACACAAACGGCTTCTGCTCAACCTGGACACACTGATGCTCTAGAAGATCCGTCGCTTGGTTGAAGATCTTCATGCACTGTGTGCATTGGAAAGAACGGTCCTGGTTAACCATGCACTGGTGCTCGTGAGGATTGGCCAAGTGCGAAATATCATGGCCACATGCGCCACATTTGTGGCCACCTTCGCTCCCAACCTGCAGCTGAGGCTGCTGAGCCGGCAGCGGGTGCTGCTGTGCATGTTGGCCGTGCTGAGACTGTTGCAAAGCAGGATCTGCCTGTAGGACAATGCCATACGCTGCAGTTCCCAAAGCATTCTCAGCCCCTTGTAGAAGGGGGTGCCCGACGGGAGGAGGGGCCACTGCATGTTGCTGTTGCCATGCTTCTGTCATTCTTCCACTGTACATGTATGAATTCTGCTTTCAGGAATCAGCACTTTGGGACCTGATTGCACAAAAATGTTCCAACGAGTGATGGTCAGTTCATTGGAAAAGTCATGAATGATACTAAAATAGTCTTGTGGAGGGGTTCAAGACTTGTTCATCGTGTGAAAGTTCGACAAGGTGATTTTTTTTAACGTTAAATACCAATCCAGGGGGAACGTCTGTAATTTTCTCCAGCAAACTACACAGAATTGTCTCCAAATGCATACCTGCAAATGAGGGGGAAAAAAAACAGTGCGTCATTACACAAAAGCAGCTCATTCATGCAAGAATTACTCAGGGCTCCCATATCATTAGAAAAAATTAATTTCCAAGCATTGTCCAATTACTGGATGAGAATTTTATAAATCGTAACATCAGTGGTTATCAACCAGGAGGCCTCAGCAAACTTCCAAGGGGCCCTTTTCCACTGAGTGGCATGACTTGGCTTGCTTTACTTTGGCTCGGTTTGCTTTTCCACTGCAGTTTAGTACCGCTTCAAAGTGGGTGGGATTATAGACTGATCGTTACAGTTGCACCGCCACCTCATCTACTGACCACGATACAGCCATTTCTTTTTTCGAAGGTCGTTTAAAGCAAGTCATTTTTAAAAAGTCGTGCGAACAAATGATATGGCAGTGGCTGTTGCTGACTATTTAAATCTAGCGGGTTTGGTGTCTCGTGTTTCAAATCCAATGACACTGGTAGTGACAATTCTCTCTGACCAATCAGTGATCTGCATTGTTTACACAACACATTTTAGTATCGGTACGGCTCGCTTGGAACCTCAACCAATGTGGTACTAAAAAGAAGTACCAAGTACTAGGTACTGCACACAGTGGAAAACCCTCCAAAAGTGAGCCGTGCTGAGCCGTACCATGCAGTGGCAAACGCCAAAGGTGAATTTGAAATAAAATCTTTTCAAAAATGCATTAAAACTGACTTTATTGAAGATGAAAAAGGGGAGGCTCAAAAAATAGTCTACCCATAATATGAAGCTTTACCTGTAAATATGAAGATACATTTCTAGTGCCGATTTTAAATTGTAATTTTGGCCACCCTAAAACGGGTCATACCATTACCTAAGCAGTTGAATTAAAGGGATAGTTCACCCAAAAATGGACATTCTGTCATTTACTCACCCTCAAGTTGTTCCAAACCTGGATGAATTTCTTTCTTCTGCTGAACACAAAAGAAGATATTTTGAAGAATGTCAGTAATCAAACAGTTGATGCGCCTCATTGACTTCCATTGTATTTTTTTCCCTCCATACTATGGAAGTCAATGGGGTCCCATCAACTTTTTGGTTAGCCATATTCTTCATATTCTTTCAGCAGAAAAAAGAAACTCATACAGGTTTGGAACAACATGAGGGTGAGTAAATGATGCCAGAATTTTCATTTTTAGGTGAACTATCCCTTTAAATATGCACAGAGACGTGCATTTATTGCATCGAAGAAGAACATAATGCATTTAAAATGCATCTACACAGTTCAGCTGAATGATAACATTTGCCCTCTTTAATGCCGCTGAACTGAATTTACCAAGCAAAGTGTTTGCTGAAAATATCCACAACTTAACATTGAAAAAGCAGTGCACAGTTTGCAGTCAATTGCCCGTGAAAGTTGCTTTCATTACAATTATTGTGTGTGTGTGTATATATATATAAAATATATATACACATTCACATATATATATATGTGTGTGTGTGTGTTTGTGTGCGTGTGTGCGTGCGTGCGCTCTCCCCCCTCCCTCCTTCCTTTTTATCATTCTAGCCGATAAAATTATGAGCCAAGCAAAACTAGAAAAATACATTCCTTATAGACATTTTCCATTACTTTTTACGTTTGTATTAATTTCTCTGATATTTCCAGGTTTTTCAATGACTCTGGGAACCCTGAATGCTGTTAATAGTGATTCTGGAGTAAATTCAGGAGTACAGGCGCCCTTACTAGTATTTACTACACCAATCACATGCACATCACTGATATGATCCAATCTGTAATTGACTTCAAACAGAAAACCAGCATTCCCGTTACAACATGCTCACACACACTTAACAAGAACAACTGATATATGGTTTGAAAAACATTAATACAACACAAATAATCATGCCATGCAATGTGAATCTGAAGTTAAAATACACGAATTGTAGAGCCGACTGCATGCTAGCCTGGAAATAAAAATGGGAGAAATCCGGAATTTCCTTTGATCGTCTTAATCTTTTGCCCGGTGCAGAATATAAGCCATGCTTTGCATATTACAGATCCATATACAAAACCATATCGTAAGGCATGCCATCCTCGCTTTTTATTCGCAGTTTGTGTTCAAGAAAACTTCAGCTAGCTTTTGACCGATGCACACTTGCAGCCAGAGCTAGCCAGCGCTGCTAATGCCCTCCTCTATCAATCTGCCCTTCTGCAATCGCTACGTTTCATGTGACTCTCAAACAACACATGCAATAAAGACATAATCTGCAACAATTCATAACGCGTCTGCAGATCTGCATGCAAATGATACGCAAAGCCCCATGCAAGTGTGTTTACCAGTACGCTAAACTGTAGCTATTGCGTTAAAAGAGGCAGCAGCCGCCACCTCACTGGCTTTAACCTACTTTGCGTCGCGTTTTCCCTTCGATACCTTGTTATCCCGAAGATCCACGCTTGTAATAAATATATGCAGGACGTTTTAAGGCAGGGAGAAAAAAAATCGGGCGCTTCCCTGCCAGTGGGATGCAGAAGGCCCAAATAAACGTGACGCATCGGACCTCTACGACCAGCCCCTCGAACAAGGCGGACACCCCGATGATATGGGCGGAATCAAGGCGATGGAAAATCACTGATTTTCTTATATGTGAGCGAAACTGTCAAACAGCTCGTTCTGTCCGACCATGTAAAGTAATAATGTTAAAAAATTATCAAATAATGAAGTAAGTGTGTGTCCTCACAATGGCGTTGCAACGTGCAGATATGGACTGGTTTAGAGTAACCAGCATGTGCAATTTAGATATTGTGTATTCTGAAATACATATGAAATATTTTGTCAATATTTTTGTTCGACTCCAATTATACTTGTACTTATATTAGCTTTACATGTGTGTAAATCCTAAAGGAATTGGATTCTTGCCCTTGAGGAGTTTATCTATCTATCTATCTATCTATCTATCTATGTTGGATGTTTTTTAATTGTTGCTACATAGACTACTACTTTTTCAGATGGTTCAGAGAACATTCAAAAGTTCCCATAATATTTGCAAAAGGATAAATTAGAGAAAACATTCCATTAATGTTTTCTCTAACGTTCACATAACCAAGAAAAAAAACGTTTTTAAAACATTAAAAAAAACTAGACGTTTTGAGAACATTCAGAAATAACATTTTCATAACTTAATGAGAATGTTAGCAAAACATTCTTAGAACAGATTTTTGTTAGCTGGGTGAATTTGAGTCATTTTAACCCTTTCATGCATGAATTATGATAACCTCAGTCAGGATTTTTCCCCCTATGTGTTTTTATTGCTCCTAGGGCATGAAAAACAAGATTTGAAATGTAATTTTTTACACATTTTTCAAAGAGATTTCCAGATGTCCAGCATGCATTTATGGTTTAAACTGAAGAGATAGTGTATTAAACATAATATAGTAATAACACATCAATATTGAGTGTATTTAACACACCAATCAATACAATTATATAAAATCATGTGAAAACTATAAAATATATACAAAAAATATTTGCGTATCTTTGATAGAATCACGTCCTCATGTTCTGATTTCAGAGATCTCTACAACCTGTGAAGGTAATCGGAGTATGTCAATTTACCTTTATTAGCTGATAAATCTGATTATGTTCAAGATGGACACATTTCTAACATAGCTCTCCTCTTGCGATCAGGTGTTTTCAGTCTCATCTGAAATGAGCAGTGTTAGGGGGTAACGCATTACAAGTAACATGCATAATGTAATCAGATTACTTTTTGATGTAAGGAGAAAAGTAACACATTACAAATAATGTGCATTATGTAATCAAATAACTTTTTTGATGTTACGAGTCAAGTTATTTACAAGTAACATGCATTACGTAATCAGATTACTTTTTGATGTTACGAGTAAAGTAATGCATTACAAGTAA
This sequence comes from Mylopharyngodon piceus, assembly GCA_039654765.1. NCBI lineage: Eukaryota > Metazoa > Chordata > Actinopteri > Cypriniformes > Xenocyprididae > Mylopharyngodon > Mylopharyngodon piceus. Next base: position 45,836,837 of record CM077442.1, read on the forward strand.
TGTGCAATACGTAATCAGATTACATTTTGATCTAACAAGTAAAGTAATGCATTACAAGTAACGTGCATTACATAATCAGATTACTTTTGATGTTACGAGTAAAGTAATGCATTAAAAACAATGTGCATTACGTAATCAGATTACCTTTTGATGTTACAGGTAAAGTAACGCATTACAAGTAATGTGCATTACATAATCAGATGACATTTTGATCTAACAAGTAAAGTAATGCATTACAAGTAACATGCATTACGTATCAGATTACTTTTTGATGTTACGAGTAAAGTAAGGCATTAAAAGTAATGTGTCAACAGTCACAGTAATAGTATAAATTGTAGCTGAGATATAGCTATTGATGCATGATGTCCACTATAGTGGACAGATAATTAATCAGAATTTTCTCCCAATCTAAAATCAATACTTGGAAAATTTAACTGTGATATTACTCATTAGATATTGCTTGACGCTACAATATTTTTTTTTACCTGCAAGAGTCTCCTAGGATAGAAGGAATGGATTGATATTCCAAAGCAACTTGGCATTTCTGACCAGCCATCAGCCATCTTGGTTTTGAGGGGGGAAAAAATCAACATACAACGGTTTGCCACTTGGTGGCAATGTATAGGATGATGCACTAGTGTCCACTGTAGAGGTTGATGTGCAACTATGCCATCAAAACCCATGCATATACAAGAAAATGCTTTTTGAATAGCTGTCCACTGTAGTGACATGTATGCATGAAAGGGTTAAATACAGTCAGTCCACTTGGTGACCATATTGATAATTCCAGTCAGAGCTTCATCTGCCTGAAGTTGGAGGGATTGAAATCTCCAGAACTTTTGGTCAAGGTTGTGTCAAAATGTGTCTTAAATCACACAAAACATAAAATGTTTCTTTCAGGCTGGTTCCGCTTATGCACATGAAATAAACATGAGACTGGTTCTTTTAAAGACCCCCTGTGGTGAAAATTGTTTTTTAAGTGCTTTAAGTCAAACCATGTGCAAATTCAACAGACAACAGTATTTTCTCCTCCTCGCCGTTTCCTATACCGTTACATTTTTTTAGAATGATTTTTTGAAGGCATCTGTCTGACTCTGAGAGGGCGAACGGGAACATGGTTTGTCTAACATTAGCAACACATTATTAGCTGTTTGATAATGTAATCAAGCCAAAGGCTAATCATATTAATTACGTTATGTGTCTGACGTTGTAGAGAGCGATACATAAAACGCATTACCATTCTGATACATCGACTTGTAGACGATCCTGTCTCGCTCTTCCACTTCTTCTTCTGAATCAGTTTCTGGTTCAAACAAATATGGCTGAATTAAACCAATATTTCCATTTACCATTGTGTAGCGTTTACTCCAGTTGACCAAGTGGATCTCTGGAGGTGGGACTAATTTGCATATTCATGAGTCAGCGTATACTAAATAAAGCAAGGGTGTAGAGTTACATTCAAGCTATTTTAAGGCATGAAGAAAGTATTTTCACAGGAAAAAACATTTAAATATGTCATTTTGGTTATCAAAGATGAGTTTTAATGATTGTGGAAGCCTCCATATTGACCATTCTAATTTTTTTATACATATATAGGCTACTCACGAGTGGCTCGTCTCCTCATATAATGTCTTTTCGGTGGGTTCGGTATAAAAACTGAAAACCTGCTGATTGTGTTTTTTTACATGAGCGTTTTCTGTGAAAACCACGAGCCACAACATAACCTCAAACATTTTATTAATTTTCCACATAACTTGGAAACAATCTCATAAATCATTGCGTAAGAAAGGGCATGCTTAGGCATGCAATGATCTCACAACATGATATCACTGGATGAGTAGTATAAAATATACAATAGCAGTTTATCATTCATTAATTTAGATAATGTCAGTCAGGTCCCACTGAGAAACATAAGCTGGTATTTTTTACACTGCTTTCAGTCCCAATTGTTATCTAAGTTGCTGGACAGAGAGACAGGCAGAAAATCACACAGAGTAACAGCGGAAGAGAACAGGCTAACAAACATGCTGTAAAAATCTCCACAGGCTTAGGCTCAGTTCTTAAGCCAACTTGATTTGTTCAAAGGTTGGATGGGATAAGAGACAAACCGTTTCACGTGACCTCTGTATGAGCGGTCACCTGTACATAACCTGCTCGCTGGGAAGGTTTCTCAATTAAAAAAGGCACTCAGCATATCAATGATATCTTGCAAACTTGTTAAAATATGTTCAGTAGTATAGAATAATATATATTGAAAACAGTCTCAAACCTTATCATCGAGTATGAGCCGGAATACTCAACCACTGCTGCACCTCTGTTGTACTTTTATGTCACACTATAGCAGATGTGATGTGGTGTACGAGAAAACACAGAAGTTGCTTTAGCGGTGACTCTGGCATAGCAGTGTGTCAATGGTGTATTCGGTGAATCAAAACGAACTACACGACTGGATTGTGCTGAAATTCAGTGATTATTATAAGTGTGGAAAGAATTCTGCAGGCTTTTCTGATTAAAATGGTATGAAAATGATGAAGCCCTTGAAGATAGCTGTTACCACAGACCTATAGTTGTGTCAAATCTGGGTATGTAGATGAGTTGGAATCAGTTGTTTTCTATGGATGATGCAATGAGTGTCTGCAGCGATCATATAGGGCTGTACCCTGGAATACAGTGGGAGGATGTGTGGTCTCAGACTGGTTGGTTATATATATATATATTAGTGTGAACTGCACCTTACATCAACTATATCATAGTACATAAAACCACAAGACCATCTTTAATCTTCAGAGTCTCAGGCCTGATGTGCATTCGAAAAGAAAATAAGTGAAATAATCTTTTGTAACTGTTAAAGATGTGGTAAAACATATCAGACGAGCCGTATATTTAAAAACCTAAATGTGCGTAATACTTCAGATCTACAGAATATTGTAAATGGACCTTTATTATGAATGGAGGAAAAAAGTAAGCAAAGTTAACTAATGGATTTATATAATAAATTGAACCATAAAAGAAGTTTACAATTTACATGGACTTGCCCAACTTACACAGACATTTACTACTGTAATTTTTGGGTTCCTTATATTAAGAAGTGGTGCTAAGTGTGCATATCTTACTCTTGATGATGATCAATGCTGTTATTGACATTCTAGAGGCCGTATGATTAAATAAAGAAATGAATAAACAAAATGGCTACACCGATGTTGAGTAATATCACCAAGACCACCAGGATAGAGCTGGAGCCCTGTAGAAAGAGAGCAAAATATTGCCATTAGAAATATTGTAAGGCTTTTCAACGTATTTAAACCAATAAAAGGTATCATATTAATATTTATTCCTTGTACCACTAAATATATACTGCAAATAGTACCCAACAGTGACACCAAGAGCACCCTTTTTTTCAGTATTTTTCCTATTCATTTTCTCCATAGGAATCAAAATAAAAAATACAGAGTTCTAAGCTTTGAATGAAATCACCCAGCTCTGAAATGGGAGTAAAGCCCAAAGTATAGTTCACTTTTTATGTGTACGCGAGGGTCAGCGTACAGTGCGCGTGATGCGAATTTCGTCATCAGAAGAGTACGCGCGTACTGTATGTGCACCGCCAGATTTTTGTACGCACAGGTCGCACATGCGCATTTAATTTTTTTGCAGTAATTAGTTTATCCACAAGGTGGCAACCGTGCCCTGAAGGCGTCGATTCACAAGGTAGTCAAAGAAAAACTGCATAAACAGAACAGAGTGGAACGCATGCAAACTACAGCGACAATGGAGGCCTACATAGACGAGAGCTTGTGTGAAGAGGTTAGAAAGTACCTTCATTTGTACAACTCTAGCATGAAAGAATACAAAGATGTTTACATGGGTTGTATCTTGTAGCTAGAGATTGCTCAAAACTACGCATGCGTTGAAAGCCTGTGTACGCGTACAAGTTAAATGAAGTATACTTTCCAAGGCTGTGCGTTCGACTGTGCGTGTGGCATATGCGTAAAAAAAACTTTTACGCATATGCTACATATGCTAAAAAGTTTACCCAGGGCGTGAACCGTCACTTGTGAGTGACTACATTTCTATGGTGGACTCTGATTGGTGGAGCTCTCTTAATTATGGGTAGTGTAGTCCTGCACCAGGAACTGAGCTACTAAACACAATTGTTTGAAAAATAAAGTTAAAGGGATAGTTCACCCAAAAAATGAAAATTATCCCATGATTTACTCACGCTCAAGCCATCCTAGGTGTATATGATTATCTTCTTTCAGACAAACACAATCGGAGATATTTTTAAAAATATCCTGGCTCTACCAAGCTTTATAATGGTAGTGAATGGAGGGCGAGATTTTGAAGCCCAAAAAAATACCTCCATCCATCATAAAAGTAATCTTTACAGCTCCATGCGTATGGTCGTCTGCCGGAAGCTAGTTATTATAGTTAATAAAGTTTTAAATATGGATATTTTTCTTACAAAACCCATCATTTCGCTTCAGAAGGATTTTTTTAACCCCATGGAGCCGTGTGGATTACTTTTATGATGGATGAATGCATTTTTTTGGGCTTCAAAATTGTGCCCCCCATTCTCTACCATTATAGCTTGGAAGAGCCAGGATATTTTTAAATACATCTCCGATTGTGTTAGTCTGAAAGAAGATACACCTAGGATGGCTTGAGGGTGAGTAAATCATTGGATAATTTTCATTTTTGGGAGAACTAACCCTTTAAGTCACATTGCCTTGTGGCTTCTACAGAAGCATAAATCATCACTTAAACACCTCAGAGCTCATGGTAGGTCTGTCATGAAAGGTTGAAGTGGAAAATGAATGTGATTTTTACTACCAGAACCTAAATGTTATGCTCCATTAAATGACAGCATAAGGCCTGGTCTCAAACTCAGCTCCTGGAGCTCCTGGTCCTGCAGAATTTAGCTCCAACCAGCTCCTGCCTCGAAGTTTCTAGTAATCCTGAAGACCTTGATTATCTGGATCAGGTGTGTTTAATTAGGGTTGGAGCAAAACTCTGCAGGGTATATTAGTTTGTGACCGCTGGCATAAAGAGCATTGTCAACTTTCATTCCCAGAGGTCGTCACACTGTTTACTTACTGAGTTTGCCTTTATCAGGTTCAGATGCTCTACTTCTTGGTCCAGTGGTTCTGGAGAAGACGTTAAAGGGGGTGAAAGAGTAATGTCCCTGTGCAAAGGCCATTCCTCCACGTCAACCCCAACATTCAAGGTGTCGAGCATCTGCACAGAGTCCATGGAACCTTCCCTGGCTGCAAGACCCCATTCTTTGCCTTCGTGGTTTCGCTGACGTAGTCTCTGCAAATTGTGCCCTTGGAGACCCGAGCCTTTCGTGCCAGAGCCAAAGTTCTGTTGGGAAACGGAGTCTAGGGGCTGGAACCTCATTTCAACCCGATAATCATTTTCCCCTTCTTTCTCCTGCAGATGTGAATGGGAAGGGATCCACTGGGGATTGTTTTCAACAGTCCATTCCAGAGTGGAGTTGTTGGCTCCACGGTCTGACAGCTGGTATGCATTTAAGCTAGACTCACCAATCGTATGATTGGTAAAGGACTTTCTTGGCTTGTGGTTGAAGTGGACATGCTCGTGTTGTTTGTGATAGGAGGAAACATGCTCTTGGGGGTTATAATGGTAAGAAACGTGTGGTTTTTCGTGTGCAGAAATAAAGTCCTTTGGTTTGTGATTGGAGGAAGCATGCTGATTGGTCTTGTGATTGGATAAATTATGACCCGTGGACTTGTGATTGGAATATATGTGCACCTGTGGTTTGAACTTGGAAGAGTCGCAATCAACAGAGTTGTGATTGGATGGTTTATGCTCACGTTCTCGTTCCCTGGAAATTGTATGTTCCTTGGATTTTTGATGTTTCCAGGGCTTTTGATCCCACACCTTCTCAGGAGCCATATGCTCAATAGGCTTGTGATTAGAGGAGCCGTTCTCCCATGGGTGATGAGTTGAGGAGTTCTCATGGCCATTAATGTGACCGATCTCCTCTTCCAGCAGGGATGGCGTTGTGGAGCGACTGCTCTCCCCTTTGCTTCCTCTTCTGTGAGGATACATCTCAGCAGTCCAGTTGTTGGCCCCAGCTCTCATGTTGTCCATGCCTCTACCTTCCACCAGTACCTGAATCTCTGCCCCTCCTTGTTCGTCCACAGCACTCTGTCGCATGAAACAAGCGTTCCTAGTGCGATGAGTAGGTGGGCTGCAGGGGGGTGAGGGTGGGCTGCTCAGAACTGGGCTCAGGTCAGGCGTCTGGGCTGGAGGTGTTGTGTCTGGTGTGCAGAGCTCAGGGCTGTCTGTGCCAGTGGAGACCACCTCCAGGTCTTTCTCTTTCCTGTCCTGATGCTTTGGTCTCTGGCACTCCAGTCCTAGTAAACGGAAATATCGAGACATGGTCACATTAAGTAATGCATTCTCAAATACTATCATAATCAACAAGGTGTTTTGGGAAAGTTAGATTGCTCTCAAATGGAATTTTGATGAATACGAACAAATAATCAAATTATAAGCAATAGCACAAATAGGTTTTTCAGGTAGGTCTAACAGTAGTTTTCAGGTACAGAAATTGAATAAAGTAGGCTAATCAAATGTTAAATAATACTGCATAGTCTTCACTGTATAAATGAAACATAGATTAATCCTTGTTAACGTTACAAAAGTTATTCAGTTAAGAGCAGTGAGTTTTTTTTAACATTAAAAACACAGACAGAAGCAGGAATATTAGGCTGCTGTCACTTAAAGACCGAATGCACAGATCCAATATACTGATGCATGTGCGTTTTCTTTCTCAACTGTTTACATACATTTAAGACATGACCGACTATGTTTACTAGGATACTCGCTGAGACAGGCGTTTTTGACACAATCTGTGTGCATTTTTCCATTCAAGTGCAGGAATACGTGAAAGAGCTCAATTTAAGTCTGTGGCTTTCTGGGCACGGCTTCAGATGTTTAAACTTCCCACACAGTTCGCGAGTAATGAATTGAGTTCCCTTTCAGGCCTTTATGTGCTTGAATTTTTAAATTGGCAAGGATTAAACTTTCGTGAAGATGCAGCACTGGCCTGTTAACTGTCACAAGCGTCGTTCATGTTTGTTCACGTTCACGTTCTCACAACATTGTGTTGTTAGAATTCATAAAAAATGTTACCGGCCAACTGGCGATTGACAGTTTCATATACTCGCCAATGCCAATTTTTTAACAAGCATTTGGTGTAGTGTTAAAGGATTAGTCCACTTCAGAATTAAAATTTCCTGATCATTTACTCACCCCCATGTCATTCAAGATGTTTGTCTTTCTTTCTTTAGTCAAAAAGAAATTATTTGGATTTTTCTCCATATAGTGGACTTCAACGGTTACCAACGGGTTGAAGGTCCAAATGTCAGTTTCAGTGCAGCTTCAAAGAGCTCTTCATGATCCCAGCCGAGAAATAAGGGTCTTGTCTAGCGAAACGATCGGTCATTTTCTAAAAAAAATTAAAATTTATATATTTTTTAACCACAAATGCTCATCTTGCACTGCTCTGTGATGCTCCACGCATTACGTAATCACGTTGGAAAGGTCACGTGTGATGTAGGTGGAAGAACCGATCCAGTGTTTACAAAGCGAACGTGCAAAGACTAAGTCAAACGCCCTTTACAAAAAAAAGGTAAAACAACGATGTCGGACAGATTTTGAAGATGGAGAAAATGAGATGAAGTTTTTCGCCCTACCGCAGTACTTCCACCTACGTCACGTGTGACCTTTCCAACATGATTACGTAATGCGTGGAGCATCGCAGAGCAGTGCAAGACGAGCATTTGTGGTTAAAAAGTATATAAATTTTTATTTTTTTTAGAAAATGACCAATCGTTTCGCTAGATAAGACCCTTATTCCTCGTCTGGGATCGTGTAGAGCCCTTTGAAGCTGCACTGAAACTGCATTTGGACCTTCAACCCGTTGAACCCCAGTGAAGTCCACTATATGGAGAAAAATCCTGGAATGTTTTCCTTGAAAACCTTAATTTCTTTTCGACTGAAGAAAGAAAGACATGAACATCTTGAATGACATGGGGGTGAGTAAATTATCAGGAAATTTTAATTCTGAAGTGAACTAATCCTTTAATTTTAGGCCCTGGGTATAAATAAATGTAATATAGTACGAGTTACATTCTTATAGGCCTATGCATTACAGATATAGTGCTCAATGATTCTGTGGCAGTACTGTATGTTACAGAATTATTTCTTCTTTTTATATATAATATATATATATAATTTTTTTTTTTTTTTTTTTTGACTGACCATTCCCATAGTGATGGAAAGAGGGGGAAAGTTCTTTGGCTATAGCCCTGGCCAGACGACACTCCTCCAGGGCTCTCTGTGCGACTCCCTCTCCAGCCTCTGCCTTTCCTCTGGCATGGCTCATCCTACAAAGAGAGAAAGAAAGTTTGGTTCAATAGCATTTTATTTCATTTTGATGCTCCAAAGCAACATTTTTACCAATAAGCAAGCTGGGTTTCATTCAGTTGTGTCTTGCTCAAATGGTCAACTCACAAATGTTGATTAGAATTGCCCTCTCATGTTAGAAACTCTTTATATCGTACCTGGACAATGCAATCTCTGCCTTCTGCTTGGCTATGTCTGCAGCTTTCTCGGCAGCCTCCACAGCACGATCCACCTTTTCACGGATTTTGCTGGTGCGGAGTGGTATTAGGTTTTTCCGCTTGCCACTCACCAGAACATTCTGCTTGTATTTTCCCTCTTCCTTGGTTCCATCTGGAAAGGTGGTGCAGCCATAGCCGTGCCGCTTGTTCCCAAACCACTCACCTTCATAGTGAAGCCCATCCGAGCGGTGACTCACACCCCACCCTGATCGCATGTCATTCCTCCATTCGCCAGCATATGTTTCGGTGACAGTGGCGTCCACGCTGCCCCCTGCCTCCGCTTCACCTAAGCTGACGTTGGAGTTGATGTCTGAGGCAGCTGAGCTGACTGTGCTCATACCTGCCTCGCTGCAGAAGGAACTCTGCTTGCTTAACTGGCTGGCCAGAGAGCTCTTGGACTCAGACCTCCGCAACTTTAAACCGCTCAATATGGACTGTCGGAAGCGGCCTTTCCTCTTCCTGTGCCTGTCTGCTTCACTGTGAGCACAAAGTACAAAGCCACTACGCCCCACCGGACTGCCAGATACCCCACTGACACCAGAGCCATCTTCTGGAGTGGGGGCCCCTTCGCTGTGATCAGATCGTAGGGAGTTTATGGAGGTGCACATAGGGGAGAAGATGATGGCTGCCATGCCATAAGGCACACTCTGTCGCACTCCATAGCCATGACGCATACCACTCAACCACTGGCCCTGGTATGTGCCTGGGAAAGGAACAGGGATTGAGCATTATTCGTATCACTTGTACAATGGGGGTTTCATCCTAAAACTTATTTGCACTGCAAAATCTTCCTTATCCATGAGGTCATTGTGTGCAATGGCAAAAAGCTAATTTGAGGTAATTTGATCTAACATGCAATCATGTTTAACCCTCTATAGCCGCGTTTCCATCGCAGGAACTTTCCCCAGGAACTAGGGACTTTGGGGTGGTACTCGGTGTGTTTCGACCGCAGGGACCAGGGTCTTAATAATGTTCTGGGTAAAACATTTCCCCCTCAGAAAGTCCCTGCTCACGAGGTAGTACTTTTTCAAAGTTTTGGGGGTTGGACTTGGGTTGACTCCACGCAGCATTTTATTTCAACCAGCATTTTTAAAAGTCTTGCGGTGCATGCAGTAAGAGTTGTTTGCTATTCGAATCAACAATGGAGTTTAAAAAAACGACCGATGGACCGACGACGAGGTTCAGGCTTTATTAAGCTTATATGCGGAGGACGAAATCCAGCAGGACCTGGAAAGTTGTGCGCAATCCTACATCTCCGGACTTAATCTTCACAGTACTTTAGTCTGCGATGGAAACGCAGACAGCTACAGGTCTGGAGGAAAAAGTTTCTGGGACAGATTGTTCCAGGTAATTTCGGTGGAAAAGAGGCTTATGGGACTAATTATGAAATCACAGCTAGAAAAAATCAATGACTTTATTTTTTACATATATTTCCCAAAATATTTTTTTTTTTACATCTGACCTTTGACCTGTTTTTTTAAGGTTTCATCAGTTATAACTGACTTTGTCCTATTGGGGTAAATTATTTTTTGGCATATTGTCTGAAACTTCACACACATTGAAATGCATTTTCGCTATCTGAAAAGTAGTGAAAAGGTCTTAGCGTTAGTCTTAACATTTAATTTAATCTTTATTATATTTCATTTGGATGTGAAAATGTCAAAAACTTGACACAAAATTCAGACTGCCTGGATTTCGTTGCCTGGAAAACAGTGAAACCATGTCTTAGTGTTTTCTATTTCTCTTTCTCTTTCTATTTTTCTACCCAAGTCCTGGGTTGAGACTTAATTTTTTGGGGTTATTTTTCCAGTGTTTGGGTAGTTTTTCTGTTACCCAAATCCTGCAAGTAGCAGCGAGACGCTTCTCAAATCCTGGGTCAGACGTAGTAACCCAGGGGTTGAGTTATTTATCGCGGGCTTTTTGCGCCCTCTTCAGGAGAGAGCAGTGCAGCTCCGTCAAATTGGTGCATGTCTTCGGTAAAATACAGGTTTGTGTATGATTTATTTTATCTAAAAATTCTTTATTGTTCTGTATATCGTTTAAATTGATGCAAAGATACATACAGCGGCGTTTCACCGAAACGAGTGTCGCGTCGGTCTTTTCGCGTGATAGAAACGCCTGATGCCTTGCGTAAAATATGATTTTATTCAAAAAGATACAGAATATAAATACTTAGGATATTAAAATACGTTGTCAGAACTGTACACTGATTATTTATGGACAGGTTATGGAGTCAGTCACAGCATTTATCAGCTACGAGTGAAACACAGGCGGCGGTCTGAAGTTCGCAGTTCCCCCGCCGAACACGAGCCATCTCCGGCACGAGATCCAGCGCCGTCGCGGTGGAAACAGGACAACAGAGACTGGTCGATTACACTTGAGTTACTTCTAAATGTTTAATTTTTACTTCTAATATTTGTTAAACGAGCTTAAATGTAGGCAATATGTATTAAAAAACTATGTAAAATATGCTATACTATAAAATATGATCGAAAATAAAGGAACTATAGTGCACCCCAGTGGTTGTGTGAGGTATTTAAAAAAGTTTAGAGGATTTAATCCGTAAATATTAATTCATGTATGAAGTAAAAAAAAAATCTAATTTGCTGGGTAAAATTAACCAAACATGTGTTCTGTCCTATATTTACCCAGTCATTGGGTTGAAAACAACCCAAATTGGGTTGTTTTTAATCCATTGTTTTTTTAGAGTGAATGATTGTAGCACAAGTGAAAATCAACAACTTGAAAATCGACACTTTCCACACCTAACTCGATTTTGACTGGTTTAGTCATCAATTTTGGAGCAAATTCCTGACTTCCACAACAATCTATGACTTATATTCTTCATCTCTGCCATCACCCTCACTGCTTCTATCCTCCTTAATCTTCAACTTCTTCCTTTCTTATGACAGCCGTATTTTCTGATGCACTATCATCAATACTATCTGGAAAACCTATCTTCTATAAAACTTACAAACATCAACCTAAAACACAGGCAAAAAGGCTATTACACTGCAGACAATAGTGCAGATACACAGAAAATATGTATCCCCTAAAAGGACTTTGTCATTTATGCAGATTTTTTGGTCTTTGAGTTATTGATTTTACAAAATGTGCATTAAAAATGTCCACATTTGGATGTACAATGACATTTTTTAAATGTATTTCCTAGCCTCACAATGGTTCCTTGACAGCATGTGACCTAACATGTCTCCTTCACTTCCTTGTTACCAAAAATGTCAAGCACATAGATTTTAATTTTATTGGCTGAAGTGGATGTCATATGATAATACTAAAATGTAAATTTTTTTGGTTAAATATTATTATTGTATTTTAAATGCAATTTTCTCTGTGTTATTAATAAATGACGATACACCATAGAGGGTTAAAATGTTGCAAATTTACATAGCTTATAGGACTTCCTGATATACATTGCACAGCTATCTAAAATCAGAGGAAAATATGAGTGTTATATTGTTAAATGCCAAGTTATTAATGTTAACAGGAAATAGGTAGTCTTTTCGAACAAATGTGAAGTTGTATGTTGTTACAAAGACGGTTTAAAGGTAAAAGATTCTGCGCAGCGACAGTAACTGTCCAGGGTGCTGAAATGTTCGACACTCGTTCTCTCGCTGTTGTTGGGTGGTTTGGCAAAATATTACAGTCCTGGTTAGTTAACGAGCGAGTGGTTAAGGACAGCATCGATCTCATTCAGCTTTGGAGTCAAGTCTGACCCGATCTTTCAAATAAAGAGGACGCCTGTCGTGTGATCCGAACATAAACGTTTATTTATGTTTCCGTTCGCGTGTGATTCATGCCCAAATCACAGCACCACTATGTTCCGCATTAATCTCCGTGGCACGTCAGGAAGCGGATTACACAAGAATGTGAAACAGCCAATCAGCGAGCACAGCGAAGAGTCTCTAGTGACACAATGACCTGCTGTCGGTCGGTTTCCATGGTAATTTACTGTACAGAGGCGTCTGTGCTGTAAATTATAGTTCATATGGTGAAATGTTATCCTGTAGAGCATGTTATTGTGCTAATAATTAAATCTGCTGTAGAATATTACTGAAGCAGAGCAGTTGTAGAATCACTCACTGTTATACAATTGGAAAGAGAGCTTTCTGTTTTCTATTTCTGTAATTTAATAGACTAATACTGAACTGCTGTTGTCTCCTCTGACTTTGTAAGTGTTTCTTGTCAACTCACAGATCATATAATATGTGTCGTTGCTCATGCACTTGCAAAGATCGGTGGTTTTGGTTTAGCTTCTGGCATCTGCCTAATTTGGGTTAAAAACAACCCCAGTTGGGTTTAAAATGGACAAACCCAACGGTTGGGTTAAATGTTTGCCCAACCTGCCGGGCAGTTTTATTTAACTCAACTATTGTTTAAAAATGACTATATGGCTGGCTTAAAATGAACCCAAAATAGGTTGGAAATTAAAAATCAGACACATAATTACTAGAGGCAACAATAATGATCAAAAGGTGAACTAATAAGCAATTTAATAAATGTTTATTGTTTGATTATTCATTCAAATTTAATAAATGTTCATTTCCAACATACTTTGAGTTCATTTTAAGCAAGCAATACAGTAATTTTTAAACAATAGTTGAGTTAAATAAAACTACCTAGTAGGTTGGGCAAACATTTAACCCAACCAATGGGTTAAAACAACCCAAGTTGGGTTGAAAATGGACAAATCCAATGATTGGGTTGTTTTAACCCATTGGTTGGGTTAAATGTTTGCCAAACCTGCCAGGCAGTTTAAACCTGCCAGACTTTATTGCTCGCTTAAAATGAACCCAAAGTATGTTAAAGTATATTAATAAATGTTCACCTTTTGACTATTATTGTTGCCTCTAGTAATTTCCAACCTAATTTGGGTTCATTTTAAGCCAGCCATATAGTAATTTTTAAACAAAAGTTGAGTTAAATAAAACAACCCAGCAGGTTGGGCAAACATTTAATCCAACCAATTGGTTAAAACAACCCAAGTTGGGTTTAAAATGGACAAACCCAATGATTGGGTTGTTTTAACCCATTGGTTGGGTTAACTGTTTGCCAAACCTGCCAGGCAGTTTTATTTAACTCAACTATTGTTTAAAAATGACTGTATTGCTCGCTTAAAATGAACCCAAAGTATGTTAAAGTATATTAATAAATGTTCACCTTTTGATTGTTATTGTTGCCTCTAGTAATTATATGTCTGGTTTTTAATTTCCATCCTAATTTGGGTTTATTTTTAAGCTAGCCATATAGTAATTTTTGAACAATAGTTGGGTTAAATAAAACTGCCCGGCAGGTTTGTCAAACATTTAACCCAATCATTGGATTTGTCCATTTTCAACCCAACTTGGGTTGTTTTAACCCATTGGTTGGGTTAAATGTTTGACAAACCTGCCGGGAAGTTTTATTTGACCCAAATATTGTTCAAAAATTACTATATAGCTGGCTTAAAATGAACCCAAATGAGGTTGGAAATTACTAGAGGCAACAATAATAGTCAAAAGGTGAACATTTATTAATATACTTTAACATACTTTGGGTTCATTTTAAGCGAGCAATACAGTCATTTTTAAACAAAAGTTGAGTTAAATAAAACAAACCAGCAGGTTGGGCAAACATTTAACCCAACCAATTGGTTAAAACAACCCAATTGCTGGGTTTGTCCATTTTCAACCCAACTTGGGTTGTTTTTAATCCAGCATTTTATAGAATGTGGCTTCTACGGTGAATGTGTGCCAAAATACTGTAGGAATGATTGGAAGTACAGCCTTTTCAGAGCAACTTATGGGAATCATAGTGTATACGCCTATTTACTTTGCTACCCTTATATACACAAATATATATCTAGTTAGTGAATTAACCCACTGGTATAGAGGATATCATTCGATTCTCACCTCCATCCGAGTAGGTCTCCGAGCCATATCCATCCTGCAAGCCATTGCTCCAGGTGCCTTCATAACGGGAGCCACTGCTAATGCTTTCCAACTTCCCATACCTCCCCTTGAACCCTTGTGTCCATTCCCCCTTGTACTCCCACCTCCCTTTGCTCTCCACACCGATGCCATGCCTCTTGCCCTGCGCCCAGGTTCCTCTGTAACTGTTCCCACTGGGCCAAGTGTAAACTCCAAGAACTTCGAATCCATGGCTCCAGGCCCCCGCGTATTCCCCCTGGCCCTGGGGCCCCGTGCAGACCCCTCGGCCATGCGCCTTGCCCTGTTCCCACCCTCCACAGTACGACCCCCCATCATCAAAGTCAAACCTGCCTCCAGTGGACATGCATGAAACAGGTTTTGGCAAATCTTCAGAATGTCAAGTGGGAAAAAGTGCAAAAAAAGGAAGACTGTGATAAACTAGGCAGGAAGTGTTACAGCAATATTCCTTCAAGTAGATTTCGTTTGTATAGAAAAAAAAGCAGTCCAGGCCGTTTAAAGGGGTGAAAAAGAATTTACCAGGCTACCATCCTGGTGTTATAGCTCCTGCCGGTTTGTGCACGGCCTTTGGTCATGGATGTCTTTATTGTGCATGCTACTTCCAACGGGCATGCAGATGGTGAGCTTCTCCCTTCCTCTCTGCACGGTCCCAACAGGCTGAGGCACACAGCCGCGTTCCGCCTTCCCTGCGTGGAGATCAGCAGGCAAACAAGGCCTAGTTTTTTTCCACAGCCGAAGAGATCCACACAGCAGCAGCATTGATACACTCAATCAGACATTACACGGCCCCCAAACGTACCACAAAAATGCAGGTGTACAGGAGGGCATCTGAAGCCTCGAAGCGTGGATGGCGTCACGGCCTCCCTCTAGATCATGTTTTCGACAGCATTTCCTCGCTTAAAAACGTGTTAAATAAGATCAATCTGGCACAGCATTCCTAACGCTGCTCCCTCTCGCTCTCTTTTCCCTTCTGCGCTCCTGCTGTGGTGTAGAGGTGAAGCTTCTCTCCTGGAAGACTGGTTAAAAGCATCAAAATCAGTTTATTCCTGCTCTTTGGTCATCTCCTCCTTCATGTTTATGTGCATATTTGAAGGTGTGTATCCATGATGGTCTGAAGCCATATGATGCTGAGTGTCTGTAGAATATGCTCATTACAGGACTGTTCCACCCCAACCCATTCCCCTCCCCCACACATGCTCTCCTTGTTGTTCTTAAAGGGATAGAGGCGAAGAAAGTCATATGCATACAATGGCTTCCCTAATTATCCATTTCCATATAACCCCTTCCCTCATGACACTCTCTAATGATATCTGCATAACAGCATAATGCAATTTGTTTTTCAGTCCTACACCAAATATTAGATTGGACATGTAAGTATATTATAGAATCTCATGGCATTTAAAATGCAATAACCAGTGTATAATTTGCATAAACAGATCTGTTGTAACATGCATAACCTGAGTTAAAGCAAACCCCAAAAGAGAGAGGAGTTTTTTATAATTTTGTTTTGTCCAATAATGTTTTTATCTGATTTATATTATATCTGAACTGCTAATAACTGTGACATGACTTGCACCTCATTTACTGGTATTAATGCATTCTAGGGTGTCATTTTTAAGATGCATAAAAGAAAAATTAATATATACAAATGAAGTGATGTAGACAGATAACTTTTTTGTTTTGAAGATACGTCCACCTTCATCAGACAAAAAAGATGAGATGTATTCTTGGATCAGTTTCAAATTTATGCTCATGGGAACCAATGTTGAAAGGACCTCCTTCTTTAGAGGTTATACAATATGCATATGCAGAAACAGCACTAAAAATAAGTTTATTAAACAGCCTCTTAAATGGCATTTTGGGTCCTGCCTGAACGCTGTTGTTCACTGGCAGTGTCGGAGAGTGTACTGTTTGTGTGAGAAAAAATATCGGATTATTTGACATTGGGCTTTCAATCAATGTATTCCTGCCCCACTTGACCTCTGTATGGTTGGGAGAGCTTCCACATGGATGAGACTTTCCAACAAACACCCAACAATTGAAATTGTGATATACATGACTGACAGTAAAATGTCTGACATGCTGACAGATGGACGCAGAGGGCTTTGTCATTAGAAACTGAAAATATCATTATTATTAGTAGTTTGATAAGTGGCAGCCTACTGCTTTGGAAGCATCACTGCAAACAACACAAAGAATTGGATCCAATTACACATTTCGCCATTGGCAAGATGCATATATATATAAAACAAGTAAAAACAACTGCATCCTTACATGAATAAACAAATGGTTTAAATAAATTCAGTCTTGATTTGTAATGGATTAGGCTTCCAGACCAAATTTGAATCTGGTTTATTAAAATGGCAGCATTTACTCACCTGCATGTATGACTTCAAACATATTTTGAAGAATGACCAAACAGTTTGGTTGACTATTGACTTCCACTGTATGGACGAATAATACATTTCTCAGAGTATCCTTGTATATGTTTAACAGAACAAAAAACAGTCATAAAGGTTTAGAAGGACATGAGGGTGAGTAAATGATGACAGGATTTAGGTGATCTATCCCTTTAAGCAAAAACACAATGAAAATCTGCAGCTGCTCCACCTGGTGTTGTAGAAGGGAACATTCAGGCTCCAGTTTGCAATGTTGTACAGATTAAATAGGAACAGCATTTGATACTGCCCTGAAATCCTCAAGAATATTACTATATTACCTCAACCATGCTGAATACTATGTTTATACACTATTGAAACTCTCCATTGAAAATATTTGCTCTCTGCACTCAGTAAATTGATACTACACATTAGTGGCCTTGGTTTTAAGGCCACTAATGGGGGTTGGGTGAAATAATCAAATATTTATCACAGTTTTCTCAATGATGAAATACATCACAGATTCAGAAACTACTCAAAAAGAAATGAAAGGTCCTTCTACTTAAAATTTCCAGCACAACCATTCACATTTCAAGGATTGTGTTTTATTTGGACAATTATGTACACGGCACTGAAACAAATACATCAATGCTCAAATAGGGGCATGTATGCGCTCATGATGCTCAAATATGGGACATAAATGCTCATGATGCTCAAATCAAATAGGGGTCATATCCATTCATGATGCTCAAATAGGGGGAGTATCCGCTAATGATGCTCAAATAGGGGGCGTGTATGCGCTCATGATGCTCAAATAGTGGGCGTATATGGTCATGATGCTCAAATAGGGGGCATATACACTCATGATGCTCAAATAGGGGACATATCTGCTCATGATGCCTAAATATGGGACGTAAACACTCATGATGCTCAAATAGGGGCTGTAAAAGCTCATGATGCTCAAATATGGGAAGTAAACGCTCATGATGCTCAAATAGGGGGCATATACGCTTATGATGCTCAAATAGGGATCGTGTCCATTTATGATGGGGGAGGAGAAAGAGTAAGCAAGCAGGACATTTGTAGAAAGACTTTAGAAAGAGAGATGGCTGAGATATTACCAAAGAGTAAAGGTCAGAGGAATATAATTTGAAAAAGAAGGGTTTCGATCAGGCAAGAGCTAGGACCCATGTTAATATTGGAAAAGCTTTCCAGTGCTGGAGAGACGTTAGAGAGTGGGAAATGCTGAGGTTGCTTTGTTTCTACTCGATACGTGAGTAACATTGTTTTTTGCTGTTTCACAGAACCAAAATATGCTGTTGTTGAATCTCAGCTGATACTTGTGAACACAGGCAACTGTTCGTGGCAATAAAGGGAGGTTTCTTCACCAGCTTCTTCGCAGTACAATGAAAAAGATTAGAACACCTCTCCATAAAAAAACGTTGCGTTGACAGCTTGGGAATGTTCATGTTGGTCTGAACAGATGCATTAACAGCCGTTCATTCTAATTAAAATGTTTATCGCACCAAACACCTGAATTGGTGTGAACAGGCCTTAATCCTACTGTTTGACGGATTCCATTGTCGGGTACATCTAAATTTTACACAATGTGCTTGGAACTGAATCCTGAAGGTTGGTCACTGTGACCACTTGCGGATATGAGCCAGTAGACTACGTGATTGTCTAAATCTCCTCCCACATGAAAGGCAGTGGTATGGCTTCTCTCCATTGTGGACTCTTTTATGTTTTGTCAGGTTTCCAGACTCTGTGAACACTTGAAAAGGTTTTTCTCCAGTATGGATTCTCTTGTGCCGCTTCAAGTCTCTTGTTCTCATGAAGGAATTTCCACACTCAGAGCACACACGCGACTTCACACCACTATGAATTTTCTGGTGCTGTTTACAATAGTCAAGAAATAGGAAACTTTTCCCGCAAACAGAGCATGAATAAGGCTGCTAATTTGAATGCATTTTCAGGTGCTTTTCAAGCAGTGACTCCAAAACAAATGTTTTACCACACTCATCACAGCCAAATGGCTTTTCTCCAGAGTGAAACTGCAGGTGAAATTTGAGAATTTGCACCTGTGTGAAACCTTTACCACAAAGATGGCATGAGAAAGGCCTCTCAACCTGTGTGAATTCTTATGTGATGCTTCAGATGTCTTCGTTGAGTGAAGCTTCTCTCACATTGAGGGCATGTGAACGGCTTCTCACCAGTGTGAATTCTTATGTGACCATCAAGATGTCCTTTAGTTTGGAAAGTCTTTCCACACTGAGGGCAATTGTAAAGACTCTCTCTAGTGTGACCTTTTATGTGAATATTAAGACTTCCTTTACGTGTGAAACACTTTCCACATTGAGGACATGCAAAAGGCCTCTCACCAGTGTGAATTCCTATGTGTTCTTTAAGGTGTCCTTTAGATATGAAACTCTTTCCACACTGGGGGCATGTGTAAAGCCTCTCTTTGGTGTGAGTTCTAATGTGAATATTAAGGTTTCCTTTCCGTGTGAAACTCTTTCCACATTGAGGGCATGTAAAAGGCCTCTCATCATTGTGACTTCGTAAGTGGTCCTTAAGGTGTCCTTTACACGTGTAAGTCTTTCCACACTGCGGGCACGTAAAAGGCCTATCTCGGGTGTGAATTTTAATGTGAACGTTAAGGTTTCCTTTACTCATGAAACCCTTTCCACACTGAGGGCATGTGAATGGCCTCTCACCAGTGTGAGTTATTATATGAGCCCCAAGGTGGCCTTTTTGTGTGAAAGTCTTCTCACATCGAGAGCATTTGTAAGGCCTCTCACCGGTGTGGACTCTTATGTGATACTTCAGGTGTCCTTTTCGGGAGAAAGTCTTTCCACAATGGTGGCATGTGAAAGAATTTGTGGCTTCTTTATTGAAATCCCCATCTGTTTGTAAAGAAATAGTGATTTCTCCATATTTGAAATTGGGAGATTCCTGATTCTCCATTTCATTCTGTGTCTGATTTTCCTCGTTCGATTCCATCAGTTCTAAAATAAACATAGTAGCATATTAATAATCAATTCAAGAAGGACAAATGCTAAATTAAAGACAAAGTTTATTAGAAATAAACAAAAGCCGCGTTTCCACTGAAATTACCCGGAACAATTTGTCCCATGCAAACTTTTTTCCCCCAGACCTGTTGCCGTCTGCATTTCCATTGCGGTCTAAAGTACCGTGAAGATTAGTCCGGTGACGTAGGACTGTGTGCGACTTTCCAGTTCCCGCTGGATTTAGTCCTCCGCATATAAGCTTATTAAAGCCTGAACCTCGTCGTCGGTCCATCGGTTGTATTTTTAAACTCCAGTGCTGATTCAAGTAGCAAACAACTCTTACTGCACGCATTGCAATAGACTTTTAAAAATGGGGGTTGAAATAAAATGCTGCGTGAACTCAACCAATCAGCATGTTCAGCAGATTCCTGAACTTTGAAAAAGTACTACCTTGCGAGCAGGGACTTTCTGAGGGGGATATTTTTACCCGGAACTTAGACCCTGGTCCCAGCAGTCAAAACACACAGAGTACCACCAAAAAGTCCCTAGTTTCTGGGGAAAGGTCCTGGGGTGGAAACGCGGCTAAATACACAAATTCAACAGATGCAGTTCAAGTCTTTATGTTATTCTACAGTTCTAAAGTTGTATAACTAAAGCCAGCAAATCTGGTAAACTGCCAGAAACTTTGTTACCTTAATGCAGTGGTCTCAAACTCAATTCCTGGAGGGCCAGGAATTGTGCTCTGCACAGTTTTGCTCCAACCCTATAATCAAACACACCTGATACAGCTAATCGCGGTCTTCAGGATTACTAGAAACTTCCAAGCAGGTGTGAGGTTGGAGCTGGTTGGAGCTAAACTGTGCAGAGCTGTGGCCCTCCAGGAATTGAGTTTGAGATCAGGTTGTCAAACTCTGTTCCTGGAGGGCCACTGTCCTGCAGAGTTTAGCTCCAACCCTAATTAAACACACCTGAACCAGCTAATCAAGGTCTATTACTAGAAACTTCCAGGCAGGTGTTTTGGAGCTGGTTGGAGCTACACTCTGAAGAAGCAAAGTTCGACACATGTGCCTTAATGGCTTCTCATTAAGTAGTAATTACCAAGCAATTATAAATGGACACCAACCTCTTTGTTCTTCCACATCTTCATCATTCATTCTGCATGATTCAGCATCACTGATGTCTCCGCTCTCTTCGACAAATTCCATCTTTACAACAGTGTCACGTAGAATGTGTTGTTACAGCAGACTTGATTCTTGCTGGCTTGAACCAATTTGGCTCCTTTGATGGGAATGCTTCCAGCATTTATTGGTGAACTGCTGTGGGAGTGGCTTCACTCCATATTGTGTTGTATGATTTGCTGTGTGGCATGGAGGACTACAGGACCAAACCTGTAAAAATAAATAACCAAATCCTTTTTTATACCGCCACCTGTTAACATGCAGCCAAATGATGTTGTTACTTATGGCACTTAGGGCGTATGCTGTGTACCCCCCTCATAAATCACTAATGGATGTACCGTACCCTTACCTTACCAACTCCGTCAATCCTTCCTAATTTCTCCCAGACCTGCTGCAATACCTGTGGGTGGATTCTCCCCACCTGAGGAAGTTATCTGTGTTTATGAGGCCTAGCATTGTGTTATTCAGAGGGAGAGCAGATGTTACTGTCTTCACACTTGCATCTCCTTGGTCCACATCTGCAGGTAGCATCTTTGCCAACTTGTATGTCATAGTAATTGTGGCAAGCAGGGCATGGCCGAGAGCAGTGGGAATGGAGCGAGCTTGGTGGTGCAAGTGTTAATGAGCATCACCTGTGCTCCACACCGGTCTCGAGTCCCACGAAGGAGCTCCGGAAGGATAAAAGGAGGACTGACGACAGTGGAAGACGAGAGAGGACCATGCTTGAACTTTATGTTGTTGTTTTGTTTTAGTTCATGCGGCAGTCGTCCGTGAGGAGCTTCCGCTTTACTTTCATTTTGTTGTTTATGTTATTTTGTGATTAAAATTATGTTGAACGTTCGCCGGTTCCCACCTCAATCTTCCTGGGTTTCGGCACCACTGCGGGAACCTGGTCCTCTCTTGTCATCACTCCTCCTTTAATCCTTTCGGAGCTCCTCCGTGGGATTTGAGACCGAAATTCGAAGCTTAAGTCAATGGAACAAAAAGTGTAGTGTGACTGCCACTTTATTCTGATTTCGCAACACTAGCTGGGCCAGCTCAATGTAGTTTTGCAATAAGAACCATTTGGCACGATGGTAGAAAATCGACCAATGACATGAAATCCAAGCACTTGTGCTTCTCATCATGGGTTTCAGAGGTCTAAGAGCAGTTGGTAATATGTAAATTTGGGAGTATGTTACTCCCATTTTCAAATTTGCATTTGGTGCAGCCGCACCCAAGTTCCCTGAATCAGCACCAAGCTGCAGAGCAAGTATTTAAAAAAAAAAAAATGTAATATGGCAATAGGGAAATAAAATTTCTGTGGCGGTGGGGGGAAATGGTCAGAAGAGAAAGTGTTTTAGTCAAAATTGAACCTGACCATATTACATCATGAATACCGAAATAAATTTTAAAAAGGGCATTATATTAAAATGTGTTGTTTATGTGGGTTTAATCGTGGTTGGGAAAATGTCATTTTTCACTTGTATTTGTAGAACATTAAGGCCATGTTTCAACCTGGTATTAAGATGCTTTTAGGTGATCTGGTTACAAGTGGCCAGCGCTAAATACAGATGGAAAGGGATCTAAAAAGTTTTGTGATTGGATCACTGAAACCATCTACGGACGAAGTCAAAAATGCATGTGACCACTTCAAATTTTTGTAGTGGAAACTTTATCCGTCCTGAACACATCCCAAACCACAGTAAAGCACCGCCTTCTTGCTGCCCACTCACTCTAGCATGAAAGAGTACAAAGATGTTTACAAGGGTTGTAACTCGTGGCGAAAGATTTCTTATAACTGCGCATGCGTCGAACGGCTGTGTATGCGTACGAGTCAAATTAAGTATACTTTCCAAGGTTGCGTGTTCGACCAAGTATACCCAAAAAAAACAAGTATACCCAGGGCTTCACTCGGAGGCCACTTGTGATCGGGTCACCGAAAACGCATTTTAACACCAGGTGGAAACAAGCCATAAAAGGTTAAAAGTAGTCCATACAACTTGTGCACCACACCATGCAAAATCAACGGCATGAATCAAAATAATAATCTCCATTAAACCAATAGAGCCAACCAGGTTGTAGTACTGCAAGATGGCGGCACCCTTGCTACAAATTCCCACTTTAAAAATTCAGACTCACATGGACTACGTTCATAGTACATACATTGTCTTTTTGGAGCTTAACAGCCTGCGTTTAAGAATTGCCATTCTAAGGAAAATGTGCTGTAAGAACATTCAAAAACATGTAGAATAAACTCACAACATTAAAAAGTTTTAGAAAATGCACCGAAATGATCATTACAAAGTAACTATCTCTGTCCCTTATGTATGAATGTGCTTTACTATATTATCAGTGTTTAAGCGATTTAAAAAAGGAACAACTATAAGCACTGCACATAGAACAATACAATATTACTTACACACTCATTATACATTACTAACGCAAAACAGCTTTAGTGCCATGATACTGGAGCACATTTGTAAAAAAAAATAAATAAATAAATAAAAATAAAATAAAATAAATAAATAAACCACGTTTAAACGTTTTCTATCAATTTATTCAACTGAAAACAATGCAAAATACTCACCTCGCTTTCTTCCTCAGACTGATGAACGAACCGTCCGCGGAGCATCCGTAGTGACGTCACAGTACGAGCGGCCCAAAAAGCAAAATTAAAGTCCCGCTTTCACTCAGCTTACAATATAGCCAAAATTATTATTAATCTACAATCTACAACTACAAAGTCACCAAAAGGGGCACGTTTTGGATAAAAAAACAAATATTTAACTATTATGGACCATGACCTACTACTATGAAAAATAGTAATTTATAGTAAACACTATAGTGTTTTTGAACCATACTATAGTAATTGTAGTATAATGTATATATATTATAGTAATTACAACACTTTGTTAATGAATGCTACAGCATATTGTAGTATTAACTATAGTGAACTGATAAACTGTAATAAATACTGTAGGTTTTTACTACAGTAAACTGTTTGTATAGTTGTAGAAAACGTAGTACAGTATTGGGTAAAGTAATTTATATTACTATAGTTGTTATATTACCACAGCAACTAGAATTACCACAACAAATGAATTCAATTACTTTACTATTGTATAGTTCAAAATTATTATTTTTTCATGTGGAAAAAACACATACTAGCCTACAAACATATAGCATATACAATGAAAAATTAAATGCGTTTGATTTATATTTTCGACAAATTACTGACCAGTCATCTATTTAAATTTTATTTGTATATATATATTCAACAAGAAAAAAAAAACTGTAATAAAAGACTTTGCATTCGCCGAACGACTTCCAACCGTAAGTACTGTAGTAATTAGGAACTTTAAATATTGACC
Organism: Mylopharyngodon piceus; assembly: GCA_039654765.1. Classification (NCBI taxonomy): domain Eukaryota; kingdom Metazoa; phylum Chordata; class Actinopteri; order Cypriniformes; family Xenocyprididae; genus Mylopharyngodon; species Mylopharyngodon piceus. Next base: position 45,861,353 of record CM077442.1, read on the forward strand.
TAAATCAGTCAAACATTAAACTTATTTAAATGCCTGCAGTAACCATGAGATAACCGCCTTTTATCGATATAATTTATTTTAGTGCATACATAAATGACAATGAATACACATTAGGTGTTATTCAACCGACACAATATTTGATGGAAACGCGATATATCTGTTACGGTAATAAGTGTGTCACCAGTCTGACGCACAGTGTTGCCAAGTCCGCGGTTTTCCCGCGGAATTAAGCTACTTTGAGCAAATTGAGCTACTCTGCTGCCATAGGCGGAGGGGGATTTGTTGCGCGGACCTGGCAACCCTGCGACGCTGGCCATTCCGGCATGTTTTTATTTACTACTACAAAGTCGCCGAAATAATGTACGCCTTTTGACAAAGTACGAGCTTCGCCAAGAGTCGATTATGCTGTACTTAAAAACCTCCCAACTAAATCTGTGCAGACGCTGTTTCACAGAGAAATTATTATGGAGAAGAGGACTGTCTACTACACAAAGTATTTTCTTGTTATTGAAATGTTTCTGCTGTACAATCATGTTACAAATGCCAATGTCGTTATAGTATTCTGCACACTTATAGAAAATATTGTGATTAATGACTTTTTCTGTCTTAGTCTTCGAGTAAAAACATCAATAAAACGAGTTAAATTTACCAGAGAAGCAGCAAAACAGCTGTTTTTGAAGTGTAGACAGTATTTTAGATGGTTGGTCTGTAATGCTGTTATTTATTTTTTTACCCAGAATCTCACAATGATGCTTTTCCTCAGATCTATCAAGGACAAACCTTGCCCATCAAAACATTTTGTCACATTTCCCTCATGCAAAGAAGAATGCTGTACTTCTTTCACAATTTGTTTATTGTCCGTGAGTATTGTTTTTCTTTCTTTTTTCTTTCTTTCTTGTTTTACAGAAATTTCTCAGTGAAAGTGAATTTTTGAAACATTTTGACCTGATAGAGCTGCATTCATAAGATGTGGTGGAATAAGAGGGCTGTTTGGAGGAGGCCGTGGCAATGTTCACCAGCAGACCCTGAAGGACATTGCAGAAAATATCAGAGAACGCAAGTTCAAAAGAATCGTGGTGATGGCAGGGGCCGGCATCAGCACACCCAGTGGAATCCCAGACTTCAGGTAAAGACTGTTGTCCCCTAATGCACCTGTGAGATGGTTGAGACTTTTCTCTAATCTTATTTCTCCCACAGATCGCCCGGCAGCGGTCTTTATGACAACCTTCAACAGTACAATCTGCCCTACGCTGAGGCCATATTTGAAATAAATTACTTCCATCACAATCCAAACCCCTTTTTCGCTCTAGCCAAAGAACTTTATCCTGGTAATTACCAACCCAATCTGACACACTACTTCATTCGCCTGCTTCACGATAAGGGGCAGCTTCTCAGGATGTACACGCAAAACATCGATGGACTAGAACGAAGTGAGTCCACTATCCACATGCACATGCCTGGCATCTGTGTAAATCATTTATAAATGTTATTTACCTTTCGTTGATTTCAGTGACTGGCATTCCCCCAAAAATGCTGGTGGAGGCGCATGGAACATTTGCCACGGCCACATGCACAGTTTGCCGAAGGGATTACAAGGGAGAGGAACTCCGGGTAAGTATGGCAGCAAATCATCATATTAGAATGATTTCTGAAGGATCATGTGACACTGAAGACTGGAGTAATGATGCTGAAAATTCAGCTTTGATCACAGGAATAAATTACATTTAACAATACATTTCTACACACATAGAAAACAGTTATTAAATTGGAATACTCCACAATATTATTGTGTTTAATGTATTTTTAATAAATGCAGCCTTGGTGAGCATAAGAGACTTTCAAAAAACAAAATAATCTTACATCACATACACAAAGTGAAGCCTATTGATGACTAACTTTGATGTTGGCTTGACAAAGTCTTGTCTGAAAGTTTGAAATAACTTTAAAAAGCTTGAAGTTTGAAGATTTCGCTCAGTAAAATATTATTACAATGTTATTAACATGTTCTAGCACATTGCTAACATTTTAGCAAGTTGCTAGCATATTTTAAAACATTCTTACATTTTTAGCAAGTTGTTAAGATGTTTTAACGTTTGGTAGCATGTTTCTAGCATGATTTAACACATTGCTGTTTTAGCGTGTTGTTAGTATGTTTCAGCACATTGATAGAATGTTTTATCATGTTGCTAGCATTATTTAACACATTACTACCATGTTTCTAACATGGTTTAACATATTGCTAGCATGTTTTAGCAAGTTGATAGCATTTTAACATTGTTACGTTAACAATGAGTTAAAATATGCCATCAACTTGTTTTAGCATGATTTAGCAAATTTGCTACCATGTTTTTATCATGATTTAGCTCATTGTTCATGTTTTAGCATGTTGCTATCATGATTTAGCATGATTAACACATTGTTAGCACGTTTTAGCTTTATTTAACACATTACTAGCATGATTTAGCACATTGCTGTTTTACCATGTTGCTAGCATTATTTAGCATGTTGGTATGTTTCAACACATTTATAGAATGTTTTAACATGGTGCTAGCATTATTTAACACATTGTTACCATATTTCTAACACATTGCTAACATGTTTTAGCAAGTTAATTGCTAACATGTTTTAGCAAGTTAATAGCATTTTAACACATCGTTACGTTAGCAATGTGTTAAAATATGCTATCAACTTGTTAAAACGTTAGCATCTAACGTTGTAGCATGATTTAGCACATTGCTTGCATGTTTTAGCAAGTTGATAGCATTTTAACGTTGTTACGTTAACAATGTGTTAAATTATGCCATCAACTTGTTAAAATATTAGCATGTTGCTGACATGTTTTAACATGTTGCTAACATGGTTTAGCAAATTGCTATGCATGATTATAGCATGATTTAGCTCATTGCTAGCATGTTTTAACATAATTTAACACATTGCTAGCATGTTTTAACATGTTAGCATTTTTAGCACATTGCTAGCATGTTTCTAGCATGATTTAGCACATTGCTGTTTTACCATGTTGCTAGCATGATTTAGCATGTTAGTATGTTTCAGCACATCGATTGAATGTTTTATCATGTTGATAACATTTTAACACATTGTTACTTTAGCAATGTTAAAATATGCCATCAACTTGTTAAAACGTTAGCAAGTAGCTAACATGTTTTAGCATGTTGTTAGCACGATTTAGCAAATTGCTACCATGTTTCTATCATGATTTAGCTCATTGCTCGTGTTTTAACATTTTGTTAACATGATTTATCATGATTAGCACATTGCTAGCATGTGTTACCATAATTTAGCACATTGCTAGCATGTTTTAACATGTTTGCATGATTTAGCACATTGCTAGCATGTTTCTAGCATGATTTAGCACATTGCTGTTTTAGCATTTTGTTAGCATGATTTACCATTTTGCTAGTATGCTAGTACACATTGATAGAACGTTTTAGCATGTTGCTACTATGTTTCTAGCATGATTTAGCACATTGTTAACATGTTTTAACAAGTTGATAACATTTTAACACATTGTTACATTAACAGTGTGTTAATGTGCCATCAACTTGCTAAAATGTTTGCATGTTGCTGACATGTTTCAACATGTTGCTAGCATGGTTTAGCACATTGCTACCATGTTTCTAGCGTGATTTAGCTCATTGCTAACATGTTTTAGCATGTTTTAGCATTGGATTAGCTTAAATAGGATTTTATTATGTTGGGTTTTCAAGCCATAATAAACCCATAATTGACAGACTGATTTATAAACTATGGCACAACCTAAATATTTCGCTGTGATGTGATAATGCATTTTTAAATATGGTATAGTTGTGAATGAGTGAAGCTCATGGAGTGGATGTCTCCCAACAGAATGATATCATGGAAGGAAAAATACCCAAATGCCCTACTTGTAAAGGAATCATCAAGCCTGACATTGTGTTCTTTGGTGAGGAGCTTCCTCAGCAGTTCTTCAGCTACCTCACAGACTTCCCAGTAGCAGACTTACTCATTGTCATGGGAACATCTCTAGAGGTGAGGAAAAGCTGCTGCATCTGTTCATGAGCTTGTTGTAAAGATCTGTGCTCACTGAACGAGTTGCAGTGTGAGACCAAGACCATATTTTACATTTAAACTCACCGTATTTTATGTCTGTGGGCCGTGTCTGGTTCGCATGGAAGCCCATTTCTGCCACATAAGAAAAAAAAATTATGTTTTGGTAAGTCATAATTATGACATAAAAAGTCGAAATTATTACATGGCAGTTTTGGCTTTTTATCTCATAATCATGACTTTTTGTCACAATTTCGACTTTTTAAAGGGATAGTTCACCCAAAAATTAAAATTCTGTCATCATTTACAGAATTTTCATTTTTAAGTCATGATTTCAATTTTTTTTAATCTCATAATTGACTTTTCATCTCATAATTGACTTAATATGTCATAATTTTGAAATTATAAGTCATAATTTTGACTTTTCATCTCATAATTGACTTAGTATGTCATAATTTTGACTTTTTAAGTCATAATTTTGTCTTGGGTCATAATTTTCACTTTTTAAGTCATAATTATGACTTTTCTTTTCCTAATTGACTTAGTATGTCATAATTTCTATTTTAAGTCATGATTTTGACTTTGATCTCACAATTGATTCAGTATGTCATAATTTTCATTTTTTTTATCTCATAATTTTCATTTTTAATCTCATAATTTTTACTTTTTAAGTCATAATTTTGTCTTAAGTCATAATTTCGACTTTTCATCTCATAATTGACATAGTATGTCATATTTTTCACTTTTCATTTTATAATTATGGCTTTTTAAGTCATAATTTTGTCTTGGGTCATAATTTTCACTTTTTAAGTCATAATTATGACTTTTCATCTCACAATTGACTTAGTATGTCAATATTCCGATTTTAAATCATAATTTTGTTTAAGTCATAATCTCGACTTTTCATCTCATAATTGACTTAGTGTGTCATAATTTTCACTTTTCATTTTATAATTATGGCTTTTTAAGTCATAATTTTGACTTTTCATATCATAATTATGACCTAGTATGTCATAATCTCATAATTTACTTAGTATATCATAATTTCAATTTATGTCATTATTTCGACATTTTTTTAAATTGTAATTTTAGGTCTTTAATCTCACAATTTCGATTTAGTACGTCACAATTTTGACTCTTTATGTCATAATTATGTCTTAGGAGAGCATGTTTTTTTCTCTCCTTATGTGGCAGAAATGGGCTTCCGTAGGTTTGCCTGCATTTACGTAGTGAAGTCTTTGGGTAGTTAACAGTATTGCAACCACTAATCGATAAAATCATTAATAATTGATAAAGAAAATAATCAACAGCAAATTTGAGTATCGTTGAATTGTGTCTGCGCGCCGTGCGCAGAAAACATCTGCCAATCATGTCACTTTAACCCATTTTTATGGACAAAACGCTTCTGGAAAAAAGCAGAGGACGCAGACTGAGCTGCTGCGGGAAAAGTTGTCCTAAACGTGAGAAACCTTTACATTAAGCACTTCAAACAAATGCATATAGTTTAAAGCTTTGACAGACAGGCCTGCGTGTGCTGTTTAATGCATTCGACGTGTTTTCCCGGCACTTTTTATGGTCGTATCCTTATCTATATACTCTAACCCTTTTTTGCACAATGCATAGCATAGATACATTCACTATATTTGTTCCACATATAGCAGTATACCATCTGCAGACCATTTTCAGAAATAGTCATTGTTTTATGGAACCACATGACCAGCAGATGTCACTGTTGAGTCTTCTGGTTACTGCTTTTACACAGGCCTGTTTATTTGAATTGTCAGGTGGAGCCGTTCGCCAGCCTGGCCAGTGCCGTGCGTGGTTCTGTGTCACGGCTCCTGATAAATCGAGATCTCGTGGGGCCGTTCGCCTGGGGGTCCCAACGTCACAATGACGTGGCTGAGCTGGGTGACGTAGTTAGTGGGGTAAAAAAGCTGGTGGAGCTTCTTGGCTGGAAGCAGGAATTAGAAGCCCTGATGAATGCTGGCGGAGACGAGGTGAGTTATAATCCATCTCTGCTCTTACATATATAAATCATACAGTAGATGCATGCAGATTAGTCTGCTGTACTCATGAAATTTTGTATTCTATAAGAGTTATGGAGAAATACATTTTTTATGCTCCTCTTGCAGAAGCATCTATCATTTTTCATATATCTCATTTGCCCGAATGTTCTTCATGACCTTTATTTTAAAGACTAGTCCAGTTGACAAAACAGCTTGAAGCTTAACTTTCTTTCTTTGTTAGGAAACAGTCATACATTTTTATTCTCGCTTCAAAACCCCCAAAACTTGAGACATTTAAAGTTTTTTTTCTGTCCTTCTCTATAGGCTTCAATTAACAAGGAGTGAACAACCAAATTTCATCTTGACATGAGATCTGGAGACCCAGAATGGGATTGATTGTTGGTTACCCCCCATCGGCCCAATCATTGAGCTCTTTCTCAGTCGTGAGCATGCACAAGTGGGAGTGAGTTTCCTTTGTTGATGAGGTGTACTAATTAACCTGTAAATGCACAAATGATTCATGAATCTGCATGATATGTGTATCTGACATTCAGCATCTGGCTCATCATTGTGTATCAGACATTGCCGCCTTGAGGAATAAAGGTGAATTGCACTTTTTGAGTCAATTATTGTTGAGCAAAAAAATAAAAATAAAAAATACACTATTACATACCTTGGGTCATTATTTACAAAAAATTAGGAAACAGACACAGACATTCTTATTAAATTTTATTATTTTTTCTTGTCATATTGTTTATAATGATTTGATTGAGGAATACTAAGAAAGTTGATATCTGACTTTAGGAGAGTAGTGAATGATGTCCTGGATCGATAAAGACCTGAAGTATGCATTTAAGGGTTAAGTACATACTGTGCTCTACATACTATAGGCAATGTAAGAATTCACAAGCACTGTTTAAAGGGGTCATGAATTGAGAAATCAACTTTTCCTTGAGAGGTCATCGCACTATAAGAATATCCTGTAAGTTTCAGAACTGAAAACTTCCTTGTTAGTCCAATTAAAGCTCTTATTGACACCAGGCCCATTGAACGACTGATCCTGGAATGTGCCTATCATCACAGATATGTGAAACTCCGCCTCCACAGAAGAAATCAACGCCTACTTCATCATTGCAACGTTGGCCCCGCCCACTGGCGTGATAGTGAGAAGAGCGATACAGGACTAAAATAACATTACCTTTCAAAGGATCCTAATGCTAGGAATATAGTTATTTATTTTCAACAATGTGAATGTCTCAGTTGAGCTTTATTTATTTGTATTCAGTACATTTCACTGTGGATTCTTTGGTTAATCGCATTTCGGCACAGGCTTTGCAAACAGACGTTTAAGATATGGACTCGACAGTAATGCGACAACATGTAAATAACTGTGTTAATTCATGTACAGTCAGATGATCTTTGTCTAGGTGTCAGTAAATCAAACCAGTGACTAAACGCTCAACTTCACATCGTTTCTCTTAGTAGGATGAAAATAATCTGTTATTTAAATGGTGATTAAATCATATATAGAAAGCCATCAAAGAACGCTCCCTTGACAATCGCTGGAGCTGTCAATCCAACAGCGCAAGTTTATCAGTGACTGAGTTCTGGACTCTCGTCAAAACTCCCGTTTTATTCAACGAATCTCTTAGTTATATAGCGTTTGCACTGTTAGTTATGATGAAAGCATTTGTTAGTGTGCAGAAATTGAGTTGCAATGACGAGATCACTGCATTCATGAACTCAACAACATGATCGGCTACAATGTTCATCACTGAAACCTTTCATGCCACAATCTAAATATAATGCCATAGATCTAAATGTAATGCAGAACTTTTCACGATTAGTTAACCTTGAGAGCTGTAATAGTAAAAACTTGCTAAAAGTTTTCGAGAGAGTTCCACAGGTAATACTTAGCTATTTCAAATGGAAAGATGTCAGCCAATCACAGCAGTGGGCGTTTACACTGAAGTCTCACAGTAGACACGCCCCTTAAATCAGAGCGTTCAAATCAGAGGGCTAAAATCAGGGTAGGAAAAATGCCCTGTATTTTTAAATTGTGACAATTTTTGATGTAAAAATCATACTAACATTTTAAGTGAACTCCACGAAATATAAAACAATAAAACAACGCTGTTCATGACCCCTTTAAAATAATGAATACAATAATGTAGCTGACAATAGACCCTACTCAGGGCAGACGCCATATTGAATTTTACAAAGGAAAGACTACAGTCTTTACAATAATACATACTGTATAAAGGTACTAGATCACGGAATTTTCCAAACTCTTTTATGGAATTTTGTCTACTGAAAGTTTCTTTGGAGATGTTTTGTCAGCTAAACCATTGGCATGTTGTACAAATCCATTACTCACAGCCTCGTTTTCATTCCTGTCAAAAATGATTCTATTAAAGATACTATCAAAAATCTATTTAAAAAACCCTGGCTTTTTCTTGAAAAAGTTCTAGTGAGTGTACATCATTTTTATCATATTTGCCAAAAGTACTATTCGGTAATTTAGAAGGAATAACTTTAAATGCAATACCTTTATCAAACAACCTTTAAATTAAACACATACAGTAAAGTTTGGAGACTCTGATTTGAAATACTTTATTCTGAGTGAGTGTCAAGCACACAAGGCAATGAGTTCACTGTTCAGTTGCTTTTTAATTCCCAAAATTATATTGCATTTCCCCCCCCCCGACAGGCCATGTCACACCCAAAAAAAATGTGGTCTAAGAATATTATATATGATCTAAAATATATTGCATGAAATCTTGCAATTATGTGTGAAAACTGCATGAATGTCATTGCATAACAAATAGATAGCAAAATTGTATATATTGTATAGAAAGATAGCACAAGCGAAACATTTAACAAAAAGAAATTTGATGAGCAATAGACTTACTCTTCAGTGAAGAATTACAAAAGGATTTTGGATGTCAATATAGTGCAGGGGTTCCAAAACTGGAGGACCGGAGTTATAAAAAGGGAGTGTGGCAAGGCTAAGGGATAGTGTGTAGTCAGCAGATTGTTAAGGTCTTAAAACAACATGAATGCTGACCAAAGTGCTGCACAACAGACACAACAAAACAACATCATACAATAAAATTTAATATAAAACACCGCCAAACAAAAAAAAACATCATTTAAACTAAAGGTGTTCTCGGATTAAGCATACACCTGAGGGGAAAAAAAAATGTTTTGAGAGATGATTTAAATGTGGATAGCGTAGGGCAGGGGTGTCCAAACTTTTTTAAAAGGGGGCCAGACTCGATGTCATGGACACATCTGGGGGCCGGTTCCTTTTCTATGTTATATATATATATATATATATATATATATATTACATGTTTTGTTTCTTAAAAACACGACAGATTTGATAAAAGCTTGAGCTGACAGTAGAGTAGCTTGAGATAGGACACAGATGTAAATTTAATACACAAACAATATCTGTAAAACTTTTAACAACCTCGTTTTTAAAGGGTGAAATTTAAATATTATTACTGAGTTAGAACTCTATTCTTATTTAAATTAAAAAGTACTCTGTTTAGGCACCTCACTACATGGTAAAAAGTAAAAATATTGTTTCTATGTCTAGAATGGCTTTATGGTATTTAGTCTATAAACATTTAATATAAATATGAATGCACAAAACTGCAAGTTTATGACAAAAAATAGTCTGTAATTTGGCCTTTATTACTTATTTTATACATATCTACAATAAAAATTAAATAAAATGAGATATTAACCTACATTTCTGACAAAATACCACGGTTACAGTTAGTGTTACCACAGTAAATCCATGATAAATGCTCGTGAATTGTTCGTTGAAAAGTTTTCTAACTGGATCGGCTCAATGTTTCTCCTGATTTGCACGTTAACATTAGTGTTGTTAAGTCAGCGCCGTTTCAGCTAGCTTTAAACTGAATTACATCACAGAGAGATTTGCAGCTTGTACCGGAGACCTCTACGCCGAACTCGAACACTTCTCATTGGCTGTTTAGTGGTCTTGTGATCGAGACAAGTAAACACACTGATTGTGATAGAGTGTTACAATAGACCAGCCTGGTTAAGATGAATGCATGGATAACAGTCTTCAAATCACTAAAACTCAGATAATTTTTAACCTTGCAAAGTCCCCTAAGCTGCAGAAAACTGGCTCTAACTACAGAATTGATTTGTTTGTCCATCACTGGGTAACTCCCAGATTTTTAACTTTATCATGAATGTTTTTCTTGAAGGGGGTCCAGGGTAGGTCTTAAATTATTTAAAAGGTGCGAAGGGCCAAACACATAACTCCAGTCTTTTTCTAATTTAGTTTCAGGAAATTATTGTCCATCCAAGCCTTGATGTCCTCTAAACAAGCTAGCAAAGAGGAAACTGAATCAGTACCTGATTTTAGAGTATCATCGGCATAAATATGATATGAAACTTTATGGGACTCAAAAATAAAACAAAGAGGGAGTAAATACAGAGAAAATAAGATTGGACCCAGAATGGAGCCCTGGGGCACCCCACAAGTGACGGGAACCGAGCTTGATGAAAATTTCCCAATTTCCAACGAAAAACTTCTTTATGCAAAAGAAACCTCTTCTGGGTGACACAAGACCCCACTGCCAAATAATCCTGCTTATTATGCAGCTACTTGCCACACAAGAAAATAATTGAACACAAAATATTAATTTGGCATTTTATTACCTCAAGATGACTCGCAGTACCTGCTTGAGCGGCCTGTTATCAGTTGTAGCGGTTGTTGTTGTGGAATAACAGACCGCTAGATGGTGCAACTGAAGAATCAGTATTGAGTATTGCAAAGAGCTGTGTAAAAAATATATGAATGATGCATGTGTCAGGGTTTTGTCTTTGTTTTCACCTTCCGTTTGCTCATCTTCAGTTGACCCAGCTTTCCCATTGTTTCATCTCATTCACCTGTTGCTCGTTAATTAGCTCAATTAGTTCCTCGTTTGGTCTTGTATTTATACTCCCTGTTTGGTTCAGCTCTTTGTCCTGTCTCGTCTATGTTGGATGGTTGTTTTCTGAGTTTCTATGCCTGTTCCTTGAGTGTTTGGATTAAAAGACTATTTCCTGGAATTATCCTTCGTCGTGTGCTTCATTGATACAGCCATTCTGTGACACCCTGATTTGTAGTTGTGTCCACAACAATAGTGAACATTATCGGGCACACTCATTCAATCCCACAATGCACTGCAATAACAAGTGTACAGCTGATGCCGCTAGAGAAATCCCATGAACTTTCAGGGTTGCGCTGAATTCCCGTGTCTCGACTGATGATGGTGTCCATAGCCTTTTCAGCACACTTGATGTCCAAATTTGCTCACTTGATTTCATTCACTCCGTCAAGTGGACAATATTAATGGAGTAATAGTGAATGTGGGTATAGGGCAGGGCTGAGAAACTCCTGCCCTTGAGATCCACTTTTTTGTAAAGTTTAGATCTAACCCTGATTAAAGGGATAGTTCACCCAAAAATTAAAATGTTGTCATCATTTACTCCCCCTCAAGATGTTCCAAACCTGTATAAATTTCTTTGTTCTGCTGAACACAAAGGAAGATATTTGGAAGAATGTTTGTAACCAAGCAGATCTCGCACCCCATTGACTACCACAGTAGGAAAAGAAATACTATGGTAGTCAATGGGATTGAATGAGTGCACTCGATAATGTCCACTATGGTTTGAACACCACTACAAATGGCTGTCCCCTTAAATAGTGCCCTATTTAAGGGTATAGGGGGCGATAGACTCAAAAACATTTAAAATGTCAAAAACCACCTTGATGCCAGTTGGTAACTTCAAAAATGGCTCTATCATCACTGGATTAAAGACACACTTGGTTTGATAAGTTGTCTTATCTAATGTATTCTCATTCATACATTTAAGTGTTATTTAAGTGTCCAAATACTGTTCAGTGTACTCTAAACATTTAGCCCTGTACATTTTCCAGTATTATAACCATTCTTGATGTTAATTTACTTTATCTTAATACCACACCTGAAGTTACTGGCCCTGCCTACATATAGATGTGTCATTTCTGCAGTGAAAAATATCAATCCACTGTCTGGCTTGGTTTGACATGCAACGCCTTGAATGACAGTTTTGACAATTTTCGATTGAAAGAAAAAGAAAAGCTCTGTGCTTGTCGCATTCATACACGACCATAAATTGACACACAATGAGGAAAATAGTTGCAGGCTGATAATGACTTTTTCAGAAGACGAGGACTCATTGTTTTGCTGTTTTGTCTGTTGAGAAGGTGAACGGCTCGGTTCATTGTGTCAGTGTCTGAGCATGCCAAGTAAGTGACAAACACTGTCTAATTCAGTTTGGCCTGCTGGCTAGTCTGTTGCTCGGTACTATACAAGGTCTGAAGCAAAACAATGCCCTCAATTATCCAACAATACAAGATGTCTAATGCAAGACAAAAAAAAATCCATGTTTCAAAAAGCACATTGTCTGACATGATGGTACAGGCGGCCATTAAAGAGACCAGAGCAGAATATGGGGACATGACAGAATCTCTAGAGGTTAAACAGAAGTCGAGCAGTATTTTGGACGCACCAATTGGGACATACAATAGGCCCGTTAAAGGCCCGTTCACACCAAGGACGATGACGATATCTATAACGATATAGTTCTAAAAATCGTTCTAAATATAAATGAATAGCAGAGTCCACACCACAACTATAACGATACAGAGGAACGATATCATTGGGATCACTTTCAGAACGATTTTTTTCTAGCTGTTGACAGATAAAACACTGACAGCCAATCAGAATCCATTCTAGTTTAAGGGCTCGTGCATTTAAAATGGCAGACAACATTGCGGAGAAGTTGCGGACCCCCTTTTTTAAGGATACTTTAAAGAAAATGGATAAATGCACCAAAATGGTCGTGTGTGTAATAAGCAGAGTGTACGCATGTTGTGCACCCGCCTATAGGCGCATATTACTAACGCGCCCTTTAAATAACAAAAAAATACTGCGTCATTGACTTTACACCAGGTTTTTGTTGGTCGTTTTCAGTTGCCTCAAAATAGCAACACGCCAACAATGCATCTGAACACACCTCGTTTTCAGACCAGCACGCCCATGGGCGAACAGATGGGCGCGAGTGCATTTGCTATTTAAACAACGTGGGCGCAGGACGTGAAAATGATAACTGCTTCGGGCTGAAACTAGCAAAAAACACTTGCAATTGTAATTGCGCCGGGGGTATGATAGGGCCCTAGGTGTTGTTTAGATTAGATCGATTACACTAGCTAAAATTCACTCGAAACATAGCATGCTGAGGACATCTGCTGGTTAAAGCCGTGCAAGTGCAACAAGAACAGCAAAAACATGTTGTACACACTTTGAAACCACAGCACGCGAGCTTAGAATAAAAAGACCGTTATCGTTCGTTGGTGTGGATGCTAATATAGTTATCGTTATAGTTATCTTTATAGTTATTGTTCTTGGTGTGAACTTAATAGCTTAGTTGTTGAAGAACGGCCTTTTTTTCCAGATGACACTGAGAATGAAGCAATAGCCTGACAATCATCATGATGTGGCCTAAAACATCATTATCACAAACACACAACTTTATCTTGACCTGTCTATATAATTCTTTGGAGATGAAACAAGTTTTTCACATAACATCTATTGGTTCGATTTGTCATCATCCTCCTGGGTTCTTTGAAGCACAAGTACACAGATGGTTTTCTAAGGGCCGTGACACACCAAGCCGACGATCGGACTTACTTATCAAAACTATAAAAAGTACCATAGACTTTCATTGAGGGGGTCAAAACTTTTATACAATAACTCTAATAGAGTATTTAAGCTTCATCCACCAAGTATTTATCAATAGCAAAGCCTAGCAACTAGCTTAAAAATGCTAATAACATGCTATTTCATGCTAGTAATGTGCTAAAACATGTTAGCAACATGTTAATTTGTGATCACAATGTGATAAAACATGCTAGCAACATCTTAAAACATGCTAATTCATGCTAGCAATGTTAAAACATGCTAGCAACATGTTAACTCATGTTAGCAATGTGTTAAAAATGCTAATTCATGCTAGCAATGTTAAAACATGCTAGCAACATGCTAATTCATGTTAGCAATGTGTTAAAAATGCTAATTAATGGTAGCAACATGCTAATTCATGCGAAAAAGTGTTAAAACGTTAACAAACATGCCAATTCATACTAGCAATGTGTTAAAACATCCTAGCAACATGTTAATTCATGTTAGCAATGTGTTAAAACATGCTAGCAATGTGTTAATTCATGCTCACATGCTAATTCATGCTAAGAAACTACCTGAAACATGTTAGCAACATGCTAATTCATGTTAATTCATGCTAGCAATGTATTAAAACATGCTACAAACATGTTAGCAAAATGTAAAATAATGCTAGATGCAGGCCAAGACATGCTACCAACATGTTAGGAAGCTTATAAAACTCTCAAACTTTCAGACAAGGCTTTGTCAAGCCAACGTAAAAGTTTGTCCCAACGAACTTTACATTTTCTAGTTTATATTGCAAATGATTAGCAAGCGCTGCTTTGTTTGCATATCTGCAGTCCCAGTTTCGGTTTCCCTTATTGAATGACAAATAGACTATTGATATCTGCTTATATAGAGTTATTTCCTTGCACGCAGACGCCTGTAGTCTTAGCAGTGTTCAAGTGCAGCTTTTTAGCCCAGACACAGCTGCCGCGAGGCGACAACACAGTCGGCTTGGTGTGTCACGGCCTTAAAGAACCCTAGAAATGCTCTACAATAGCAACACAGCAAGTTAAGGAACTTAGAAAGGTTCTCATTTGGCATCATGCTTTAAGGCCCTTTTTGAAACCTTTATTTTTAAAAGTGCAGGGTGACCATCAGCTGGTTTTGGTTGGAAAGGAGAGCTCCATCTTGTTCTGATTGAGCTACAGAAGTGATGGATAGACTCTCAGCTAATCTCAAGTTTCTGTCTACCTATTATATTATCTATACATGTCCATTTACTAAATAAAAGTACAATTTTTGCAAGATACAGGTCATCAAGGGTTGGATAGTTGGAATGATAGTTGGAATAGTTGGAAAGGATGGTCTTAGTGATTCTTAATTCTCTAAGAAATGCCAGTGTCAGGCATACATAAGAAACTGCACTTGATCATGCAGACATTTTATTTATAATTCAATAAGCAAGGGGGAAAAAGAGACAAGTGGGAATTCTGCCCAGGTGTCTGATCCTTTTTTTCACTGCGCACAGATGATGTGCTCAAAGAATAAGGCTAGTAACCAAGTATGGTAAAATCCTTGGGGCTTTTTAAGGAACTTCATTAGACACTTTCTCATGATGTTTTGGAACCTTCACAGAGAAGATTTAACCCGTTTCAAACCTCAGTCTAGCGGTTTTATCACACATTTCGGTTTATAGTAATTGAATGAAATCCACACTTAAAGTTGTACAGTATCTATAGCATATTTGAAAGACTTTACCAAAATCAAATATATCAAAATATGTAATGCCACGTGAGGGCCTGTACTGCTTCTGCATTACAACATTTGTACACTTGGTCTTTTAATTAAAAATCTTCCTGTGGGCAATAACAGCACATAGATCTAAAATATGCAATGCATTATATATTTTGTATCAGCTTTAATTCGACTGAGGCATATTTTAACAGAGCATGGCACATTTTAATATGGTGCACAAATGTTTCAGGCACCACTGAGAATGTTTGTTGTACTGAAAATAAGTCCACTATACAGTATATATATATGTAGTACATGGTAGGCACAAACAAATAAAGTACTGGCAAAACAACCAAATAAAACAGTTCCAGTCCAGTTTACAAATACAAATGTCTTTAGCATAAATTATGGCATTATCATGTCTTATGGAGCGCTTGGTGGATGTCAGCAGCAGTGGGGTAGAAATCCTCGGAAAAACTTCCTGAATTCAGTGTTGAAGACAGTGTAGATAATTGGGTTCAGAGCACTGTTGACGTACCCGAGCCATGTCACTGTGCTCATCAGCTCTGGAGGGATGTGACAGGATTCACACAGGGCTCGGGTCGTGTGAACTACAAAGAAAGGCGTCCAGCAGAAGAGGAAAACACCTGCAGGTGTAATCACACATCACATCAGGGTTATTATCGTTAACTAAAAACTACAACTATTAAAAAAATTTCTGTTCACTGAAGTAAAACTGAAATAGAATCTATTAAAACCTGTTAACTGTCACCCCCCTTTTTGAGCATGCACTATCCAAACTTAAATGGTTGTAATTCATGAATGCTTTTGAAAGAAGACACTCAGTAGATTAATGCTAAAGTGAAATAATTTTAAAAAATGCAAGTTTAAAAATGTTATAGAAGTTTAAATTTACTATAAAGCAAATGCACTGTACTAAACACTATTTTATACACAATATATATTTTATAAAATATTTTAGACTAAACTTTCTATAAAATTAGTCACATGTCTAACCAAGTTGTGTTCCAAATTTGAAGTTGATATCACAAAAATTGAAGTTACACTTATGGGGCGTTCACACCAGACGCGACTTGCGCGAATAAATCGCGCTATTCGCGCGTAGTTGGACGCTTGAACGTTTTGAGTTTGCTCGCTTAATTCGCGCGTGAAATTCACTTCACAACATACACAAATTCAGGCCATGAGAGGGGCTTCTGCCAGGCGGCTCGTCTCGTTTCTGCACACTTCCTCTGAATAAACACATCAACTTGTCAGCGGGAAGTAGTTGTAAAATACGGCAAATAAGCTCAATTTGCCGGCTTTAGCTAGCTTGTAGTCTCAATATGTATATATATATATATAGCTCAAATTGAGTAAAGAGCATTTTTTACAACTTACCAGATTGTCTGACCTCCTCACTCACCTTCTTCCAAGCAAGATCCTTTTTATTCCTGTTTATATAAAAGTACAAAGATGTATTGTACAGCGACGATGATTTTGTCCTCCATTGTTGTTTCGGATTTCTGCCTCCGCTCGCTACGTCGTAATCACGTCACTACTAGAGCAAGTTCCTTATTGGTTAATGCCGCACAAATATTCGCCAAAGTTCAGATTTTTCAACTCGGGCGATTCGCGCGAATTACGCGTTACGAGCGTCAAACACCCGAAACGCTCAATTCGCGCCGCGTCATTCACGCGAATCGCGCTGCAGGATGTCTATTCACGTCTTTGCATTGACTTAACATGTAAATCACTCGCGCTTAACGCTTCATTTGCGTCTGGTGTGAACGCACCATTACACCGTGTCCTAACCAGACGCGATGCTATAAGATTCCAGCGACAAGCAATTTGACTGTCCACACCAGACGCGACGCGAAAATGAGAAGCGATAAAATCAATCAAAAACCACAGCCAATCAGAAGAGAGTGTGGGCGGGCTCTCTCAGCAAGAGCACAGCAGACACAATGAAATGGGCAAGTACATAGTAAAATTCATAAATATTACACAATTTAAACATTGTTTAAAGTACATACGGAGTGACTGAACCAATCTTTGTCATAGAATACACTTGTTTGTTCACATTAAGTTGACAGTTTGAACGTTCTTGTGCCCATTTATTTATTTTCAAGATCTGAGGTGAATTAGCCAGTGTTGTTTTCATTACAGCTAAAAAGCTGGGAACACAGAATGATATTCAAACTCACATTAGACGCTTTTAACATTAAATAAAGCACATAAACATTACCTGATATTATCATTGCCATACTTTGTGTTGCTGTTCCAGCCGCGACGTCGCGGAAAAATAGAAACCGTTTCTAAAATAGAATCGTCGCGTGTCGCCGTCGCACCTGGTTAGGACAAAAACTTAACATGGAAAAGATACCTTTTATCGCATGTCGCGGTGTCGCGTCGCGTCTGGTTAGAACACGGTGTTAGATTTTGTTTAGGTGCTATACCAAAAATAACCACCGCCTGACACATACACATTCTTTTGATGCATTTTCCTGTCACAAATTAATACATTTCTGTCACAATATCACTTCTGTCACTAAACAATCACCAAATATGGAACCTTGACTCTCAGACCTTTCTGATGATACCCATTTTGTCAACATTAGAAAAAGTTTGTATTATAAAATAGTGCAGTACATTATGTAATTTGAAACATGACACCGCCCACTAGTGGGAGGAGCCTGCTAAAAGGATTTAAAGTACTGTTTCGATTGTAATGCAATATCCAATTTCACAATGGTTTTAAACTCTCGAACGATACCTAATTTATGATGATTTATAAAATATGTGATATGGAAAAAGGCACTAAAAAAAGAGCACCAAGCGTCCCGCTAGCAATGGGTTAAACTGAACTAAATAAATTAGAAATGCTGCCTTAACTTTTTAAGTTTAAGTTGAAGTAAAAAAATAAAAATGGAAATAAAAATAAATTAAACCTTAAAAAAAACTAATAAAATGACAAAAGCACATAACAAAATTACTAAAAAATTTGTGCTGTCAAATCGATTAATCGCATCTAACATAAAAGTTTGTAAATATATGTGTGTTAGATGTGATTAATCGTGATTAATCGATTTGACAGCACGATTAAAAATTAAACTAAAATTAACATGACAACTAAAAATACAAAAACAAAAGCTAATTCATAATATTAATAAAACTAAAATAAAACTGCATCAGTTACATAAAAGTGTATAAAAAATGTTTAATGTGGTAACACTTTATTTTACAATATGCTTGCTACACATTACTTGTAGTTAACTACACACGATTAAAAAAATGATTTTTCTAAGTTGTAAATAAAATAAAGATTATTGAAGTACATTTTACATGAAAATACTGTTTCAGTCTTTCTACTTCAAAACTTCATGTTTATTTCAAAGTGTTCTGATAACTGTAAAAAATAATTGTTGGTTTAACTTAAAAAAGTAAGTTGACTGGTTACCTTAAAATTTGAGTTAATACAATGAAGGCGACTGGTTTAATCAACAGAAACTCAAAATATTATGTTATCTGAACCACATTAATTATTGAAGTTGATTTGACAAATGAAAAAATGTTGTGATAATAAATCATGAAAATATTTTTTACAGTGTAGCCATTTCTTTGTAATTATTTGTGAAAATTGAGTGAAAATTGTTTCAAAGTAAACCCTACACCAATTATTTTTCAGTGTAGTAATAACTATAAATTGCATAATTACAACTAACCCTAAACTACACTGTAACCCTACAGTAAGTACATGTAGTACATTATTATTACTCAGTACTCAAATGTATAATTACACTGTAAAACGGACGCCTTAAATAAAGTGTTGCTTTGCTAATTAGGTTTTTTCCATATAAAAATTCCAGTTCCTCAGCAAAAAATTTCACTTACATTAAATCAAGTTTATAGGCTAAGAGATTGCACTGGAATAAATGTTAAAATACACACTTTACATAAGATTAATGTGATAAGTTTTATTAACATTTAAGTTTCTGTCACGACCCTTTCCAGTCCAGAAGCCCTGTAATGATCACACGATAAGACCTGTTTACATAGACTTTACATAAAACTCCCTAAAAATTGTACAGACAATTTATTATAAGTGCTTTTAATAAGCACGTCTGCTTTTAAACCCACTGAAATGCTTAGTCCATTACTGTAAATGGGGTTTTTGTTTGTTTTTACAAGCTTGAAGGAATTCAAAATGATTTTCTGTGTTAGACGATGATCTGTTAACAGGCAGAAGGTTGTGCTGCTTCTGCTTCTGTTCTCATAAAGCAAGAAAAATGAGCAGCCGAGGCTCAAAATACTCAAGAATGACTTTAAGAGCTCTGGAAAGCTTAGGATAACCCAGAAACCTGCAAAATCACACTCATTAATTCTGCATTACGCAATGCTGACATAAGAATCTCTTGCGAAAGCAACCAAACTATGTCAAATCAAATGTTATGAAGAACGTGAGAATCAAAGCCACACATATAAATCAACCTCATGTATATTATAGATATTAATGTGCTGCTCCAGTGGCCTCTGCTCTGCTGAATTATTCAAGTATAGTAATGGTATTTCTATAAATACCCAGTAATGGAGTTAGAATAAGTTTCAGATCTGCATAACTTTAATAAGATGTTTCTGTGATGCAAGAAATGTTTACATCTTTGAAAAAGTTCTCCCTTTCCCCTGTTAGCTTTAGGCCCTATGAATTATCCTCATGAGAAGGTGAAAAAGTACACATTCCTCTACTGTACACAGTAAAAATTGAAAATGACTTGTTACTTTAAGGAGGCATTTAGACCTGTTGGTGTAACCAGAGATCAGGTCATATTCAGTCCTAAATAACATTTTTGACTTGAAACTGTTAATTAAGATGTTACCACATCTTAATACAATACAGTGACCTAACAAAACATGACAAATTTCAGGATGTCCTGAAAATAGTGGGGTAAGTTGCGCCACTTTTACTTAAAGGGACAGTTCACCCAAAAATGAAAATTCCATCATTATTTACTCACGTTTGTCACTCCAAACTTGTTTGATTATCTTCTGTGGAACACAAAAGAAGATAGTTTGAAAAATGTCTGGGTTTTTAAAGTAAACTGGGTCTAATCTTGGCTAACATTCATCAAAATACGTTCTGCAGAACAGAAAAAGAAAGTCATATGGGTTTGGAGCAACATAAATCATGACAGAATTTTCATTTTTGAGTAAACAATCAATTTAAGTCGCCTTCTAAGCAAGTAAAAATGAGATAATGTTACTAATGTACAATTATATTTCAAGGATGTCTGCTATATGATATAATAAAATATATTATTTTTTAACAATTTTTAACGATAACTCATAAACCTTTAAAGAGACGACCTTACTGTGAGCTACGAGGTTGTTAATCGGTGGTATTTGCTTCTGTTAAAGCCATCAGCCTACATTATTTCAACTTATTCTTAAAATAATTGTTTAAAAGTGGAATTTGTGGTGAAAAACTACATTACCCATGATGCTGTCCAGAACATTCCACCAATCAGAGAGTTGCCAAAAACAAAATCTCTTTAGCTCCGCCCACAGATTTAAAAAGTGATTTTTACTATTATTTACAACAGGATCTGCATTTTCATGGGTTTAAATAAAAGATTTTAGTTATAAGAGACAATAAAAACAATCAAAACCACACGGAAAATTTCCTGGTAAAAAAAAGAGAAGAAGTCAACAAATTTGTGACAGCTGAATGTAACATTTTTGACAAGTCAAACATGTCTCTGAGTAACATGTAATTTATTTAAGTCACGAAATAAAAATAAGTAAAATAAGTATAATGAATGCATTTTGAGCATCTCCAGCACATTTTATAATTACCCAAAAATCAAACATAGTTCACACCTCACGCACGTTATCACGTCTGTCAAAAACTGAAGCTGGCTGTCGGTTGGAATATTGGAAGTAAAAACACACTCATGGGCATCAATCACTTCACTGAATACTCGCCAGCTAAGAAATAAATAATTATTAGGAAATTGAATCGTAATGATCAGGGAAATACTTCACACTGCATGCTAAAGAAAATAAACGGCAATACAATTGAAAAAATTCGCCGGGTTAGTGGACATCATTCAACATGTTGTACGTTATATTTTGACGTACATTTTTTTTATGCACAAACTACGCATTCTGATTCTGACATTCCTGATTTGCATATTTTCAATAATTTTCTATTCTTGACTGATCTTTTTTTCCCCCATTATTTTTGCAATAGATGAACTGTTAAATGAGTGTCCCTGTCTCTGTCGTTCAATTTGACTCTCATATGCTGATTTAAGATTCGGGAACTTGACAGGTAATTTTTATCAAATGCATCTTCTCAGTTGTTTAAAAGATTAAGGCAATTATCAAAGTTTGATAAAATGTTGTTTAATTTTCCAATAAAAGATGATACATTTTTACATGATTTGTTAAATTAAATTACCCCTTAGCAGATTTTGACTCATATATGTGCGTATTTTGCAATAAACTTGAAATACTTTGTGTATATACCCTAGTGAAAAATATACTAAAATGTATTTGAAATACATTTATTTCATGCTAAGTATACTAAAAATATATTTACATATTATATACTTAATAAAAATACCCTGCAATTTTACTTTTAGTATACTAAACTGGTATACTTAAAGTCTGCTAAACTGGAACAACTAATTTTGTACTTAATGCACTTTAATTGTGCAAAAGTAGTGCTGAGGTCCAACTAAACATAGACTGAAGTATATTTGATTGTGCTGAAGTGAAACTATTGCAAGTATTCTTTAGGCACACTTTAAATATCTTGCACTGAAAGACCAATATTATTCAAATATCATACAATCCTCATCAATATTGACATTAAAACACATTTTAGGCCTAATATTAAGAAATGTGCATTGTGTACAAGTAGTACTCCAAATAAAGTTTAATTATAATTTTTTTATCAGTAAGTCTATACGTCAGTAAATATGTTAATAGATTTGAAGTGTATTTAGTATGACATTAATGTATTTTAAATATATTACTTTTTTACTAGGGTATATATATATGTTTTTAAATTAGTATCTTTATATTTCTCCATCATTTTTAATTCGATTATGCTGTTCGCAATGCTTCATGGGATTGTAGTTCTTTCTCTAAGTACACAGTCTTGTCTTTTTGTCCAAATACTTTTTTGCTTCAGATCAAAATTTATAATGTTGTGATTCACCTCGTGGCTGGTTGGCTTGGTTTATGGCTTATAAAGCTTTAACGAAGACTTTTTAAATCCTATATGAGAGAAATGAATGAAAAAAAAAAACTTCCGGAACCAGCGCCGCTGAAAAAGTGGGCAGACACTAATGCAACAACAACAATAATAAAAATAAAAGATTTGTAAAACAATTCTAGTCATTGCTGTACGTCTCTGTGTTAGTGAATGGTGGCTCAGAAATTAGGTTAAGGCACCAGGTGAACCATGACATCATAATTGGATAGAGGGATTTGCCTGTAGTTAATTTTATCTGTGCGGTCCAGGGAAATTCAATTCTGTGGCAATTTCATGCAAAGTTTAGAAGTTTATAACTACATTCACATACTAATTAGGCCTTTTTTTCTGATAAAAGCTCAGGAGCATTTATTAAATTGTATTTTAAAGTCTTCTTTCATTCTGCTCACATCACATGAATTATATATTAAGTACTTTCAACTCCAACAAGACAAATATTCACCAACATTCTAGTTATTTCAACACTTACCCACAACAACAGGTAAAACCCTCATGGCCTTTCTCTCCCTTCCGTTGATCTTAGCCCTCTTTTTTCTCTGAGTTGGCTGGCCGTATTGAATGTCAGTGTAGGCCACGGTTTGAATGGGGCTGTTTTTATACTCCGTTGGGAAGGGGCAGACGGGCCGTGTGAAGTCATCAAGCTCCTCAAGACCAGACTGGGCCAAGTCCCTCTCAATGACCCGGGGCAGAGATGCAGGCAGCGCCCCCAGTGGCGGGAGGGCGGCAGCCACCGCAGCATGCTGTAAACTGCGACAAGCCTGAATACTGTTCCTCAGTTTGGCTTTGCGTGCTTCTTCCCACTTGCGCAAGCCATGGAACATCCCAAAGTACAGTAGGAGCATGATGGGGCACGGGATGAAAAAGGAGCAGACGGACGAATATACCACATAATTGTTGTCTTCCAGTTTGCATTCTCTGGGATCTCTCTGAGGAACATTGTTTATTCCGAAGATGACAGGAGAAGCCACAGCCAGCGCCAACAGCCACGTGGCAGAGAGTAAGATCATTTGCCGATAGTCGACATGCTTTCTGTTGTAGTTAAGTGGTATGGACACTGCTATGAACCTGTTAACAGGATGCATATTCAACTTTACCATCTGGATACAGAGAAATAAGACTTATAAGTGCCATGATCAC
The DNA here is from genome assembly GCA_039654765.1 of Mylopharyngodon piceus. Lineage (NCBI taxonomy): Eukaryota > Metazoa > Chordata > Actinopteri > Cypriniformes > Xenocyprididae > Mylopharyngodon > Mylopharyngodon piceus. The sequence goes on from CM077442.1 coordinate 45,885,298, forward strand.
AACAAAGCAAACGTTGTAGACAGTGGTTCTCAACTGGTTTTGCTTTAAAGGGGACTTATTATGCCTCTTTAACAAGATGTAATATTAAGTCTCTGGTGTCCACAGAATGTGTCTGTGAAGTTTCAGCTCAAAATACCTCACAGATCATTTATTATACCATGTTGTAAATGCCCATTTTTGAGTGGAAGGATAAACAGTGCATGTATCTTTAAATGCAAATGAGCTGCTGCTCCCCACCCCCGCTTTCCAGAAGAGGGCAGAGCCTGTACAACTCGTGCCTCAGATACTCTGCCAAAAACTAACAAAACATCTATTTGGTGTTTTCGCTCACTTGACACTGCAGTTCTTCATCATCATGAAAGGTAATTATTTGTATGTGTTTAAACTTCTGATATATGGTTTTCTGAGCGCACACATCTGAAGCACACGCACAGAAAGTTGTCTGTCAGATGGCGCATCCTGTGAGTATCAACTCTTACACGTCGTATTGCACTTAAACTGTCAAATACACACAAGGTTATGCCAAAAACACACAAAGTTCACAAACACAGTCAGTTAACGTAAACAGCAGGGAAAGAAATCGCATGTGTATATTAGATCTGTGTATTAAAGTGACATATCCAGTACCTGCTGTATGTGTTGTTAATATGAATCAAACAACAAAAGATTCTTGATTAAATAACTTTAGAAGCTTTAATAAGAATACACTTCTTACTGTTAAATGCTGTGGCGAAGAGATAAAATGGCGGACTGTGTACAACTCACTCAGGGGAGGAGCTAAGCTAATCATCATCAGTCGTGGACAGCTCATTTGGAGAGACTGTTTATGATTTATGAGGATTATTTAAAAAAAAGGAGCAGGTGGATTTTTACCATTATAGGCTGGTTTATAAAAGTGAATTTTGCATAATAGGTCCCCTTTAAGACACACACTGTTAATAATGTGTTGGTTCAACAAAAAAAAAATAATGCAACAGTTTGCATCAATCTTTTTGAGTTAAGACAGCTTCGAATGAAATTATGCACTTCAAACAAACTACATTGAGTTAGAGGAACTTAATCATTTGTAACATTAACAAATTTTTATGTTGATTACTCAAAAAAATTGAGTTGTAGCTCTGGAACCAATTAATATCTATTTCAGTTCAAATCCACTGCTATCATAGCACATGCTAACTTATATAACATGTACATTTAATGAACAAGTAAGATATTACTTATCACTAGCATTAGCTCAGTCATTGCTTATAGTGTTTACCTTCATGTAGTCACACTTTCAAGGGTGTGTTCACACTTGGCAGGTTTGGTTTGATTAGAACAAACTCTGGTGCGATTGCTCTGTTAGTGCGGTTCATTTGAATAAGTGTGAACGCTGCCATCTGAACCCTGTTGTGCAACAAACAAGCAGACCGAACCCCTGAAAAGATGGGTCTCAGTCCACTTCTAAACAAAATCTGGTGCAGTTTGACTGAATATGAACGCAACACGGACCAAAGACATCTAAATGAACCAAAAACAGGACGTGATGTCACAAGATGTGACCCTAAAAAGACAGAATGTTCCAGCGTAACTGGTTCTTCTCATCACAGTCGCGATGTTGCCCATTACATTTCAATACAGGCATCTGGACCGCATCTCCTTGCAGCAGATCTTCGTTTGTGTCTGACGGAGGAATTCCTGCTGCTGTTTTGACTCCTTTACACATTTTATAAGTTCTTCACGAGTTCTCAGCTGGTCAAAATACCATCATATATACGCTCGGGTCACAAAATATATGTCACAAAAGACTTTTTTTCCTCCCGTTAGGTTAAAATGATAGTGTGAACCCTAAGTGAACCAGGACTAAATGTATAAATTTATTTTTTGGTCCAGACCAAAAAAACCAAGAGAACCGAAGTGTGAACACACCCTTAATGTCAAACAACACTAAAAGTTTTTTCCCTTCACTGACAAACAAATAAAATAACATAATTTCAACATTTATTCTCCTCATCCAGTCCTATGTAAAGCAAGCTGGGAACTAGAAATCCACTTTCCAAAGTTATCAAGACAATTTCATCAAGTTACTACAACAAGTTAATGTAGCACATTATTGTCAACTGAACACCACAAAATATTTTTTGCAACTTAAAAGGTTTAATTACATAAATAAATTAGAATTTTTAACTTGCAACCATGCATTTAGTCCACTGAATTACTTTTTTTAGATCAAGCTGGTAACAATTTATTAATGTTACCATAAGCTTCAATGGCCCAACAATATGCAAAACTATTAACGTGACAAGCTGAAAAGGACAATCTACTGTTTTAGTTTCACATTATTTTTATGGTTGGAGTGTTCGGTTACTAAATGCATCTTGAATTTTGGTGGTTGCTCGATAGCCAATAATTCACTGTACAAAACATATTGTGGTCACCAGGAAATCATGTTAATTCGCATTGAAACTGAACCCATATTTAAATTAGTCTGGGTCATATTTTCTTTTTGCATAGTTTTGCTCATGAGGGCATGTCACGCAGCCGGTCCTGGTTTGGCATCTGCCTAATTTGGCTATGTAGCCGACACTAGACACACATCAACAACAAAAGATGTTAAGCCAATTTGTTCTTGTTATTCTGTGTACAATTAGATTACATGCATTTTATTATTTGCATAATATCTGCTAACAGATCAGACCTGTGGGACATTTTTGGGTCACGACTCACCAGTTGACAACAACTGGTTTAGGGAATATTGCTAACCTCAACTTTCTTTAATAAAGTCACTCAAAGAACACTCTGTGTTTGCCGCTGATTTGCTGGAAAATGGTCTTGCGCACTATAAGAATGAAGTTCAAAACCAGCATGACCTCTTTCTGCAACCCTGATTAGGTCAAAATAATATGCTAAAAACTGATTATGCAGTTTGCATTCTTTCTTGCAAAAATGCCTCAGGGCTCCCAAAGCAACTTCTCTCTTTTTCCTCTGGAAAAGCAATGCTATGCAATATATCAGGGTCAATATTATGTGAAATTCAAACCTGTCCACACTGATTGCACAGAGGTTGAATATAGACGCTGTACAGAGCATTACATCCATGGTCATTAGTCCATCGCAAAGAGCCACATCCAATGACCAGACACCACCTTGAAACTGGAAAGATAGATTTAGTATGTCAAAACGAGTATTAATGAGCATTTAGTATAAAAGGAATTAACTGCACACTTCCTTACATCTTCATTACTACAATTAATTTCAAACGGGTATAAGCAACTTTATCGAGATAGATGAGATTCGGACTGCCCTTGATTCTCTAAATGAGTCAAACTAATCTAATGAGCCTAACGAAGCAACAACTTGACCGATTTAACATGGTGGCAACTTGAGGATAACAAGATAAGTGATCTTAAACAGCCTGAGAAAGAGATTCAAAGAGGGAGTTATCTAGGAGCCTATGTAGTAACTCTTTACAAAATAAATAAAAATATAAATATATATATATATATATGACCCTGGACCACAAAACCAGTCATAAGTAGCACGAGTATATTTGTAGCAATAGCCAACAATACATTGTATGGGTCAAAATTATTGATTTTTCTTTTATGCCAAAAATCATTAGGATATTAAGTAAAGATCATGTTCCATGAAGATATTTTGTAAATTTCCTACCATAAATATATCAAAAATGTATTTTTTTGAGTGGATATGCATTGCTAAAGGCTTCATTTGGACAACTTTAAAGGCGATTTTCTCAATATTTTTTTGCACTCTCAATTTCCAAAAATTGACCCTTATGACTGGTTTTGTGGTCCAGGGTCATATATACACAATGCATTACTAAACAATTAATTACTGTAATTTATTTACAGTTACGTCGGATGTAATTGCATTAAATACTGACAATCAAAATTTAACGTCTAATGTTAAATTTTATTATTTTAATGTAACCTTCTCCCTTGAAATACTTTGGTCAGTTCAAAAATAACTTATGTAATTTTATATTATTTACTTGATAGAATTAAAAGAGTAGTTTCATGCCTATCGTTCAACTGGTCGAGGTTGATATGGAATTTATAAAGTAATTAGTAATAAGTAATGCAATACTTTTAACAGAGAGTAATCAGTACAGCAATCTAATCAGTAAACTAATCTAACACTGAATGTATGTATGTGTGTATATATAAAATACATAATTTATTATAATGCTATCACATCTTAAATTAATAATAACCTTTCACACTACAATATTTAAAAACTGAAAATCTATATCTCAGTGATCATACTGAACAGAAATCTGACAAAAATGCTCTGGTGGTACCATGGTACAGTTAAGTTTTCACTCGTTAATACCATAATACTTTGATAAATATGGTAATAAATGGTTGTACTAAAATTGTACACAGTGTACTACTAAAATAATAGCCTACCAAAGAAAACACTATTAACACGGAACCATTGAGGACTTACGTAAGCTAAATTACAAAATGAACTTCTCATTATATCAAATATCCAGTATTTGCACGTAAACGCATTACTTACCTCTGCATAGACAAACAGGGGTAAAACCAAAACTGCCAGCAGCAGATCTGCCACAGCCAAACTCACAATGAAATAGTTTGTCGTTGTCTTTAGGGCTTTTTCCTTATAAACACTAAGGCACACGAGCACATTTCCACAAATGATCACAATAATGAGCAAAACGCCGAATATGAGAGCGGGAACGTTGTGAGTAAAAAGCGCGGGCTGAAGTGTGCTGTTCAAGCTCGAGATGTTCACAGACATTGTTCTTGATCCGAGCGAGAACGGCTTCTTCAGGGAAACTTTTCATAAAGGTCTCATGTTGTCCTGTCCGCTTTGGTCCATCTCTGCTCATCTTGTGTTGGTCAGAAGACGAGCCATCTATATCAGCAGCACAGCGTCAGATATACAAGCAGTGAGCAGGTCGGTCAATCTGCTGTCTGTCCTTAAATAACACTGTAAGATAATCTGGGAAAGTCGCGAGCTGCATTTCATTTGATGGGAGCTGCTGTCAAAATGAAAGTTTTCGACGTTGAAAAAAGACAATACCGCTCAAACCTGCAGGTGGTCGATCAGTCAGTCAGTGGCGCTGCTAACTTGAGAGCTGGAAAAAATCTCTATACACCTACATAAAGATGAAGTTTAATGGAATAAACTATAATAATATCTTTTATTTAGCTTTATTTGTAGTCTACAGAAGAGAATCATTTCATAGGTTTATTTTTGAAAGTCAGCTTTGAATTCACTCATGATAGCAAAAATGTAAAAGAAAGTGTACAATCAATGTTTAGCCATCAAATATTAAAATTAATAAAGCTTGAAAATCGTGGAGATTTAGATTGTATAAATAAAACAGCTCAAACACTCTTCAAATAACTTTGCTGCAGAAGAAAAAAGAAGTGCGATTTAATTGTATTGAATGTACACTTAGTGTACTTAAAACCTTAAAAAAAACTGTACTTGCAGATAATGTAATATTAATGAAATAAAAGGCCACTAATTTGCAACTTCATCTTTACAAATATATGAAGACATTTTAATAGATCACATTAAAGTATATTTTAGTTTACAAAAATAATTGTTCAGTTTGGCAGTACAATAGAAGACAATAGAATCAGAAATAGATTTATTGCCAAGTATGTTTGCACACACAAGGAATTTGTTTTGGTGACAGAAGAAGCTTCCATTGCACACAGACAACAACAGTTCACAGATAGTAAAATAAAAAATACAGAATAATATAATAATGCTAATGACTGAGGTCTTTAGCGTCCTTGTTAGCGTGCCTGCCTCCCACGGCGAAGACGCCAGTTCTAATCCCGCTCGGAGCGGGTCGAGTTGGTGGACCGGTTACATTTGGTGCCGTGACCTGGATGGGAATAAGGTTTAGGCGGGTGAGTGTAACGGACGTGGGCCAGTAAGAGCTGTGCATGTAAACCTCACTCCCCTGGCCTCATGAGACGCGCTAACAACTGATGCTAACAGCTGCGGTCTTTAGCTTCCTTGTTAGTGCACCCGCCTCCCACACCGGAGACGCCGGTTCAAATCCAGCTCGGAGCGGGTCGAGTAGGACCGGTTACATTTGGTGCCATGACCCGGATGGGAGTGGAGTTTAGGCGGGTAAGTGTAACGGACGTGGGCCAGTAAGAGCTGTGCATGTAAACCTCACTGCCCTGGCCTCAAGAGGTGTGCTAACAACTGATGCTAGCAGCTGCAGTCTTTAGCGTCCTTGTTAGCGCACCCGCCTCCCACGCCGGAGACACTGGTTCAAATCCTGCTCGGAGTGGGTCGAGTAGGACTGGTTACATTTGGTGCCATGACCCGGATGGGAGTGAGGTTTCGGGGGTGAGTGTAATGGACGTAGGCCAGTACGAGCTGTGCATGTAAACCTCACTCCCCTGGCCTCAAGGCACGCTAACAACTGATGCTAACAGCTGCAGTTCAAATCCAGCTCGGAGCGGGTTGAGTAGGACTGGTTGCATTTGGTGCCGTGACCCAGATGGGAGTGAGGTTTAGGGGACATAGGTTGTGCGTGTAAACCGCAGTCTCCTGGCCTCAAGAGGCACGCTAGTGGCTTTAGAGTCCTTGTTAGCGCATCCGCCTCCCACGCCGGGTTCGAATCCCACTCGGAGAGGGTCGAGTAGAACCAGTACGGGTATACCAGCAAGGGTCCAGTGATGTCCTTCAGGTGGGCCAACACCAGTCTCTCAAATGACTTCATGACCACAGATATTAGGGCAACAGGTCTGTAGTCATTAAATTCAGTGATTTCTGTTTTTTTTTTGGGATGGGGATGATGGAGTATTTGTACTGTACTAAACATTTTTTATTTTATACAAAATATATATTTTACGAAATAATATTTACCATAAAATTGCTATAAGATGAAAGCCATATGTCTAACCAAGTTGTGTTCCAAATTATGAGATTTTGTTTAGGCGCTATAGCAAAAATAGCCACCGGGTGACACCCACGTTCCATTGTTTTTTTGTTTTTTGCGTTCTCCTGTCACAAATGAATACATTTCTGTCACAATATGAATCACAAAACAGTCGCCAAATATGGAACCTTTCAGACCTTTCCGACAATATGCGTTTTGTCAAAATGTTTTGATTATAAAATAGTTAAAATAAATTATGTAATATGAAACATGACACCGCCCACAAGGGGGAGGAGTCCGCTAATATTAAGATTTAAAGTACCTTTCCATGGTAATGCAATATCCTATTTCAAAATGGTTTTGAGTTTTTAAGCTTTCAAATAATACCTAATTTATGATGATTACTAAAATATGTGATGGGGGGGAAAGCAATAAAAAAAGAGCGCCAAGCGCCAGTGACAGTTAAGGGGTTAAGTTCAACTAATTGCATTTAATATAAATTTAAGCTATAATACATTTTCATTTAATTGCAAATAACATGCAACTAACATTACATTCAGTTCACACTTAAAATGTATTTTGGTAATACTTATTATTTGCACTCTTTAAAAGTATCCCAAAGTCTACTTCTTTTTTTCACAATGGTAGAATGGCGTAAAGGTGAGTAAATGATAACAACATAAACTGAACTATGTGAAGTATTCTTTCTAGTTGAATGTCTTTGTTAAGGCCAGTTTTTAACTCTGTCTTGCTCCAAAGCAGGGTTAACACTGCAACTCTAAATTCTGGTGCCAAAAGTATTTACTAACCCATGGTAAAGTATGAACAGTGTAAATCCTGGATTAGGAACTTATTAGTCAGATTTCTAGATTTCAAGTGTTCATTTGTAAACCTATGGCTTAAAAGCATGTAAACCCACAGTAATGCATAGTGCGAAAAACCTTTAAGAGGGTTTTTGGTTGAACATCTGCGCTATTATTCATTAACATTTAAGGTTCTCCTGAAGTTGCTTCAGTATGCAGCATATGTTTCTTCTGATCATACAGCCTGCGGCAGTACATATAAGATATTAATTAGAGTTGACATCACTGTAATCACGTGAAGGTCTACAAGCAAGATGGTTTTAGCTGAAAATATAAGTCCTTTGAACCTTTTCCCCCCAGGGAAAGTATAGACTCCAAGCTTACACTCTTTGTCTGAATACTGGGACTGTAAAGAATAAATCTTGTTCTCATATTTTCACCTCCATACGCTCAGACAGAGGGTGAAAGTGTAAGGTGAGAATAGCAATCTGACAGATTGTGGGGGAAGATAAAGAAGAGGACAATTATAGCACATAGTTCATTCAGAAGGGAAATAAAGTCTCATATAACTCGTGGGTAACCCGAAGATGAAACCCTGTCTTCCTCAATGTTCTAATGAAAGTAATTTCCACTTTGTAATATGTAGAAAGTTCAACAGATGGTGGTTTAAAAAAAAGTCAAATTATAAGTACATAGTGTACCATTTTATTTCTGTTTGGGCTTTGAGAAACACAAAGGCCTTTTTAACAGTTAAATTTTTTTTACTTAAATTGATAGTAAACCCTAAAATACAATCAAAGTCAAAGCAAATACAGAGCAAATATCAAAGCAAATCAAAGCAAATGCAGTCTAATTTGATATTTTAAATATTTTAATAAAAGTTTCACATACACTATATATACAATATATATAAAAACTGTTTCTATAGACTGTGTTCATAACTTGACTTTTGAGAACATCAAGTTATTGTGTTATTTTATATATCATGCCTTGTTATTGTTTTCTGTCCCTCTCATGATATTATTGGCTTAGAATTTAATAAACCATTGTTGTGTTAATTTTTCCAGGCTTAAGGACACACCTGGTTTCTCAAGATGGAAAACATATATAAGGTCAACCAAATGTTACACTTGGATTTCATCCCAAGGGCTTAAAGGTAATTTTGTGCCTTTTGAGAATATCATAGTCAAAAACATACTTGAACCCTATAATTTGCTTTTAAATCACAGAGAAATCATCTCATATTTTATGATTTCTTAAAAATTACAGTTTTTTAGAACTTATTTTCTATTTTAAGGCCCCTTTAAATGTACACAGTACTAGATATATAGATTTATAGATATTATTATAGATGTATGCAGTGTAAACGTCTTCAAAATAGGTTAGTTATATACAGCCATCCACGTCTGCTGACTCTCTTGAGATTTCTTTTTCTGGGTTTTACAACAGGCCAAATTTTATTTTTCTGGCCATACAGACTGAATCAGACAACCACTATGGTGTAGATAGAGATATACTGTAAAATACAATAGAATTATGACAAAAAATTGAGAAAAAAAAATAGTAATATACAGTGTTATGTATACTAAATAGTATAAGTAAAAGTTAAAGTTAATTAAAAACATACTGTGCAACAATTAAGATAATTAAAAGAAATTTTGGAATTTTGAACATTTCCCATTATTTTGGTTAATGCAATTGCTGCATTTAATACACGTTTGATGTGCAAAATATGTTTATTTTGTCAGTCTAAGATACTCGTCTCTGCTCCTCGAATTCATAAAATATTAGCCTTTATATATAGTGTTGCTTGAGTAAATGCTGTACTTATTCATAGATGCAGTTCTTTATTTAGGCTACCATTGCATTGCAAACAAGCAGAGATGCTCCAACCTGTGTGCGCCACTTCATTCACTAAAGAGGCGGTGCGAAGTTATGAGGTTTGACTGACAGTCTGAGGAGCCAATGGAGTACCGAGATTTAGTCACATGCTCTTTTTAATACTTTTCATTGATTAAATATTTGCAAAACCCACAGACAGATGTAAAGGGTGACCAATAGTAATGATTTATGAAGGAAAAAATGTAACACTTTACAATACGGGTCCACTAATATGCAGTAATTCATGCTTAACTAATGCACAGATAATCATGAGTTAATGTATGACTCATGAAGAACTAAACCATTACTGCATCAGCAACTAATAAAGATTCTATATGATTAAGTAATAAATTAATTAAATGTGTCATTGTGCCATGTAATGTAATGATACATTTGCAAATTAGCTAATGATTGATTAAAGCAGACAACTAGAAGTTGTCGAAATAATTAATTGATTTGAGTAGGGCAAACTCAAATTAAAAATTAGTTCAATCAAATTAACTTTTATGAGTATTTAGAACTTTCTTTTTCTTTTGAGTTCACGAAACTGACACATTTTAAGTAATCTGAATTGTTTAATTGTTTTGACTTTTATGAACTTGTTTCTTTTAATTTAGACAAACTTAAGTTTACATGGAACTGGGCTGGGATTTCTATTTCCCAGCATGCTTTGTCATGACACTCGAAAGGGAGAATAAATGCTAAGATTGTTTGCCAACAATGCGTGAAAATTTTAGCAACATGGTAATTAATGTTAACATCATGTTAAAACATGCTACCAATATGCTAATTCATGCTAGCAACATGCTAAAACATGCTAGCAACTTTGCTAATTCATGCTAGCAATGTGATAAAACATGTTAATGCTTGCAGTGTCTTTCTTTCTTTCTTTCTACTTCACAATTTAAAGCTTATAAAACTTTCAAACTTTCATACAGTTTTGTCAATCCAACATCAAAGTTTGTCTACAAACTTTTCAATCTAGTTCTTACTTATGATCTCTTATGAAACTCTAGACTAGAAGTGAGAAACTTAAGATAAAGTCTTTGTTTGCTCTTCATTTCATCTCATTGCAGTTTAGGAGAATATAGTGACATAGTAAAGAAATAATTCAACCATAATTGTAACTTTTTTCTCAAAGCATTTACCAATTAGCATTTGCTGAATTAGCTAGTTATAGCTAGCTAAATTTCCACTACTAAAAATATAATTCTAGATGTATATAGAATACATCTAGAATTATGTATGTTGACAAATAGCGCCATTGCGCTTTGGGCGATCCGAGTTCGAGTCCCTGCTCGCGGACCTTTCCCGATCCCGTCCCCCTCTCTCTCTCCCACTTTGCTTCCTGTCTGCTTATATATATATATAAGATTAAGTTAAGATTACATGATAATTTTAAGTTTAATGTATGAATTAACTTACTCAAAAATTTGAAGTTAAGAGCAATTAAAATGTATGAGTACAAAATTGAAATCTGCCAGTTCTGCTTACTTAAACTTTGAATTTCTTAACTTAAAAAAATTGATGTAACTGATTGCCTCAAATCTTTTGAGTTTTGCCAACTTATTCGGGTTTACAGTGTACATAGCTTTGACCAATTGTGGTAATTAACACATTAATTTACACTATTAGTTAATATACTATATGTTAATGAAATTAATACATGATTACACATTTAATTAATAGCAATTCATATATTACTTAATCTATAGACTCTTTATTAGTTGCTAATGCAGTAATGGTTTAGTTCTTCATGAGTCATACATTAACTCATGATTATCTGTGCATTAGTTAAGCATGCATTAATGCATATTAGTGGACCCGTACTGTACAGTGTTACCAAATATTCTTTAGCTCATAGCAACTACATTTGTTTTGGTTGCATGGATGGTTTTTATTTAGGTGTCTTTAGACTCCTTAAAGTTGTCTTTGCCTTTGTATCCTTCCCTTTCATTTGAAATGAGGAAAGACGAAAAAGTATGCCAGCAGTTCAGCGAGGCAAGACATTCTCTTAACGTGAATTTAAGGTCAAAACTGTGTTCTAAAAATGGCGGGTGACCTAAAACAAGACGTTTTCACTGGCTAGTACTTCATAAACAGCCTCTGAGCAACACCACTACAACCTCAACGTTTCTGTGTCTTTGCAAAACATCAGTGAAAGTATAGCGTGCATACCTGTCAAACATGTCTGAAATATCTCAAACTCTTTCTGACCTCTCTCCTGTTTTGCAGGGGGAATTGTGGGTCGAACCCCAGTGAACATTAAGCAGGTTTAAAAAAGGCTTAGTTGGAGTATTGCACTAATGTGGAGCTCACTGTCTAAACAGTGACTATATGACGTCATGTAAGTTGCTTTTACCTCCAAAGCTCTTTTCCAAGATAACCTGTAGAACTTGTGATAAAGACTCGTATCTGTACAGGATTTGTATTTTGCATTGTTGGGCAAATGACAACAAATATTGTACAACAAATGCACTGATCTGCTATTTAAGCTTATTCTTCTTCTTCTGAGACTAAATTTTAAACAGTATATTTTAAACAGACTGTTCTGACTCAGTGTGCTGTATCATTTCTGACTGATCTGACTTAAAATTTTCGTTAAGTGGACGATCAAAACTACAAAAAGTTTCATAGACTTTCATCGAGGGGGTCAAAACTTTTGTACAATAAGACTTAAAAAGTATTTAAGCTATCACTAGCAAAACTTAATGATTATCCTAGGACAACATGCTAAAACATACTAGCAACATGCTACTTCATGCTATCAATGTGCTAAAACATGCTAACAACTTTCTAATTCATGCTATCAGCATGCTAAAACAGCATGCTAAAACATGCTGATAGCAACATGCTAGCATGCTAGCAACATGCTAGCAACATGTTAATTCATGCTATCAACATATTAAAAAAAAATGCTAGGAACATGCCAATTCATGCTAACAACATGTTAAAATATGCTATCAATGTGCTAAAACATGCTAACAACTTTCTAATTCATGCTATCAGCATGCTAAAACAGCATGCTAAAACATGCTGATAGTAACATGCTAGCAACATGTTAATTCATGCTATCAACATGTTTAAAAAAAATGCTAGGAACATGCCAATTCATGCTAACAACATGTTAAAATATGCTATCAATGTGCTAAAACATGCTGGCAACATGTTAATTCATGCTATCAATGTGCTAAACATGCTGACAACATGCTAATTAATTCTAAAAACATGTTAATTTATGCTAGCAGCATGCTGAAATATGTTAGCAGCATCCTAAAACATGTTAGCAACATGTTAATTCATGCTATCAGCATGTTAAAACATGCTAGCAACATGCAAATTCATGTTAGCAACATCCTAATTAATGCTAACAACATGTTAAAAAATGCTAAAAATGTGTTAAAACATGCTAGCAACATGTTAATACATGCTAACAACATCTTGGCTGCATCCGAAAACTGAAAAATGCTGCCTTTGGAGGACGCATTCCAAGATAGGAAGGCATGTACGAATCCAAAGTTAGCTTCACTTCCTGTCTCATGAGATGCCTTCATCTGATCGATTTTTGAATGCAGCATAGATGTATCCTTCGCTGACTTTGATATTCCACAATCCTGTCACAGAATGGCTGCATTCAAAAATCGATCAGATGAAGGCATCTCATGAGACAGGAAGTGAAGCTAACTTTGGATTCGTACATGCCTTCCTACCTTGGAATGCGTCCTCCAAAGGCAGCATTTTTCAGTCTGAGCTAAAATATAAAGATGGCGTCTGAAAGTTGCCGTTTGTGGTCAGTTTGTGTGTAAATGTACATTTTTGACCATTGTTTTCCACTTGTGATGTCATTTCTAGATGTCATAAATATTTGCTTAGCTAACACCAAAGCTCACACTATTTTGCTGTAGATCATTAAACTGTTACGCTGCCTCAGAAGTCTGTCCGAAATCAGTTTCGTGCCTTCATGCGCAAACAATGCCTGCAAAGTCACTGCCTGATAGGGCAGCAAGGCAACAAGTCAGCTGCCTAAGTTTTCGTGTGCAGCCGTTAAAACATGCTCGCAACATGCTAATTCATGCTCGCAACATTCTAAATATGCTAGCAACATGCTAATTCATGTTAGCAAATTGGTAAAACATACTAACAACATGTTAAATCATGCTAGCAACATGCTAACTCATGCTAATAACATGTTAAAACATGTTAGCAAAACATGCTAATTCATGCTAGCAACATGCTAAAACATGTTAATTCATGCCAGCAATGTGTGAAAATGTTAACAACATGATAATTAATGTTAACATAATGTTAAAACATGCTACTAATATGCTAATTTATGCTAACAACATGCTAATTAATGCTAGCGATGTGTTAAAACATGTTCAATAATGCTAGCAATGTCTTTCTTTCTTTTTCCACTTCACAATTTAAACCTTATAAAACTTTCAAACTTTCATACGGCTTTGTCAAGCCAACATCAAAGTCTGTCTACGTTTCAATCTAGTTCTTACTTATGGTCTCTTATGAAACTCTAGACTAGAAGTGGGAAACTTAAGCCAAGTTCTTTTTCTTTTTTTCTTTTTTCTTTTTTGCTCTTCATTTCATCTCATTGCAGTTTAGGAGAATATACTGACATATCAAAGAAATAGTTCAACCAAAATTGTAATTCCAAAATCATTTTTTTTTCTTCTATGAAACAAAAATGGAGAATTTAAAGAATCTTCAACATAGTGACCACGTCTGTCAAGCTCCAAAAAAGAACCATTAAAAAGGTCTATATTGATTGTGCTTTATATTTCAAGTCTTTAGTGTGAAAAACAGACTGAAATTAATTATTTAAAAGTCTCTGGTTGAAAATTACTGTTGAAGCTTTGATTATGGATAGATTAGCTGTCCAACATCTATGTTGTGCTTGCAGTAAAAAATAACTACCACTGGTAATGGTAACCTAATGGTTCAATGCAAAGAATGGGTTACCCTAAAACTGTTGCTGAGGTGCTGAGATCACAATAATTGTTATGCCCTTGAACAAGATGTTTCACATCTTCTTGATGCAGAAGGGTGTTAAGTGGCCCATTCACCTTTAGGCACAGATCTTGCCAGATCATTAGTCACTCCGTCCAAGGAGTGAATCTGCAATTTTTGTGTTACCCCCCTGAGCTACAATACAATTTTCTGTGTTATATCCGTTATTGATTGTGTACTGAACTATTTCAGTCGCTGAAATGCTTATAAACTCCTTTAATGGTTAGCTTAGGGCTTGTTTTGAAAGACTGATGTTGCCAACCAATATTTTTACAGCTTATCTTGACAGCACATTCCATGCACCAAACTACTTTAAAATAGAAAGAATTTGTGACATCAATGCTAAAACCTGTTTGGTCAAACCCTGCCCTGGTTGTCAGGCCAAGTTGGCATGGTTTGGGGGGAAATAGGATTTACCTTATCCTTTCTACAGAAGCACTTGTGAAATGGAGCAAGCTGTTTTTAGAAGATTAACACATTGTTGGTATTTGTATTTAAGCACTTTGCATTCTCCTAGATCTCAATTGAACACTGTATACATTGGCAGATTCCTGAAAATTCATAAATCTTGCAAATGTGCTGGTGGTGATTGGTTTATGCATGATTATGTTGGCGTATTTTAAAGATGCTCTCAGTTAAATTACTGTTCGTCACCAACATTAGCAAAAAACTTTAACAATGTTGCATGTCCAATTGCTTTCAATGAGAAACATTTGCCATCAGTATCTACTGACGTGAGGTAATTTTTTTATGATGATTATTATTATTATCAGATTATCAGATGCGGATTGGCAGGAAACAGCTGATCACTTTATGAATGTCTGCTAATCTTCAATGTATTTACCATTAAACATTCGTCTTGGATTGAGCTATATTTGGAGTTTAAAGGTAGTGATGGGTGCTTTCGAAACACACTTTGTAATCTTTGCAAATCCTTTGTTTCGAACCAGTAATTCAGATCAAACTGCCAAAGTCACGAGATTTCAGTAAACAAGGCTTCATTATGTCATAACTGTTTCAAATTTCAATGGTTGGCCGCTAGGGGGCGATGATCTCTGTGAACCCATAACCCAGTGTCTATATGGTTTTTTAAAAGTTTTACAAATGTGTAGACATGTTTAATGACACATTTGTATAATGAAAGGAAGAGTTAATAGTCTTATTGGCCTGATTAACCAAGCTCTCCAAAAAACAAGCCCTAATGACTCATATTATACTGACCCATTTTGTTAATTGCATCTAATAGATAACACTTTCATTAAAACATTTGGAAGTGGTTTGTAAAAGGTGTTTTATGCATGTTTTGACAGAGTTTTCGTTGGATTTACGCCATTTTGACCACCAGCGTGTGGCGTGTCGAGTGCTTCGAAACAATTAATTATTTTGCGAAGCAATTGGTTCATTTGATTCAAAGTTTTGAAAAGCTTTGTTTCTCCCATCACTATGAAGGAATGATGAGGAGATATGGATCTGGATGAAGCTCTTAAGACATTATTAACAGAACAAAACAAAAAACAAAGAAGGATAATCCGCAGAGGAAGAACCGCAACAGCTTTACATACACAACGTAAAGAAAACACTGAAACAATCAAACTGAGGGCTTAAATACACAGGGTAATGAACAACTCAACAAGAAACAGGTGTGCAACATAATTAGTCTACATGACAACAAACTAGTGATACGAACACAGGAAACAGAAAGGAAGCACATTAAATCAAGGAATACACACTAATAGTCCAAACTGAAACAGATTATGAAAACAACGAAGTAAATGCTGTTTTATAAGAAGACAGATTTTTGCAACAGGATTTTATTTCATTTTTATGGTATCCGCAAACAATGATTGACTGTCATAAAACTCGTGAAACTGAAAGCAATTCGATGATTCACAATCAGATTTACATCTAAGCACTGACTTTGATAATATGGTTTATATATATATATATATATCAAGCGTATAGCGTCAGTTCTGGCAGACACGTCAGTCAAGCTCGCGTCAGCTGACATTCAGCTGATCCATACCATCCAATAGGGATACATTTCAGATTAGACCGCGTCTTTCAAATACACCTTCCAGTATTTAGATGCTGCTTGATCGCCGCGCTGCGCTTGTTATACCCGCCTCCATCCCCACTCCTCCAATATATGACTGCACCTGTACCGCACCTCTACTCATGTAATCCGGGTTATTATTGTTGTTGTTATTAATTCCTCATGTCTGTTTATTTCTCTTTCAGGTGATGTTCACGTGTATTTTTCTGTGAGATGTCTCTGTTCTATTATTTTGCTAAACTGTTCTGGTTATGGGGGAAATGTATCGCTGCGCTCCCTGCTCTGTCCAGGCATGGCTGCTTGAATGAGCGGGGAGTTTTACCCAGAACAGTTCCAAAACGTTCTTTGTTATCATTAATAATCTTTGACGATAGTGGTCTGACAGAAATATATATATATATATATATATATATTTTTTTTTTCTTTCTTTCTTTCTTTTTGTGGCTAGATGTTTGGCTAAAACTTAAGGTGTGTTACTGCCACTGACTTTTAAGGAGTGTGGATCAGAATTAATAATTTATTTTTAAGTTGAATTGTAAACTAAACTAGGCTTCTTTTTGAACTCCGTCGCTTTCAACTATTGTACTAAAAATGAAAACCATACATATTTTGGAAATTCCTTTTCAAAATGTTTAACTCTTTTTAAGTTCAGACATCATTCATTAAAAGATTTGGGACAGATCTTCATCACGTTCTTCTCTCTTTCTTCTTGCAAAATTCACATTTTTCCCTGTGCCGTCTTTCCCTTTTCAGTGCAGTGCACTATTAAGAGCAGTGTGTCCGAAGTCTGAAGGTTATGGTTTCTTCTCTTCATCTCATTTTCTTTTACTCCCACATGAGCTGTACACTCTAAAAAATGCTGGGTTAAAAACAACCCAAGTTAGGACAAACCCAGCAATTGAGTTGTTTTAACTCAGCAAATGGGTTGTTTTAAACCATTGGTTGGGTTAAATGTTTGCCCAACCTGCTGGGTAGTTTTATTAAACTGAACTATTGTTTAAAAATTACTATATTGCTCGATTTAAATGAACCCATATGTTAATATGTTTAATAAATGAACATTTATTAATAAGTTTAATGAATAATAATTAAACAATAAACATTTCTTATTATAATTTTCACCTTTTGTTTATTATTGTTGCCTCTAGTACACTCTCAAAAAGGTGTTAATTAATAACACATTTTTTGTGTTACTTTTTTTTTGTGACACGTTTTGTCATTTTGTGTACATAATTGACACAAATTATGTAAATATAACACATTAGTGTGTAGAAAATGAGCAGGAATAACACATGGTTGAGTTAAAAGTAACACAAAATGTGTTGTCCTTAACTAGACACACAGATGTGTTAAGATATAACACAGGTTGTGTTGTTTTTAACACATCTGTTTTAAGAGTGTAATTATGTGTCTGATTTTTAATTTCCAACCTATTTTGAGTTCATTTTAAGCCAGCCATATAGTCATTTTTAAACAATAGTTGGGTTAAATAAAACTGCCCAGCACGTTGGGCAAACATTTAACCCAACCACTGGGTCCATTTTCAACCCAACTTGTTTTTAACCCATTTTTTAGAGTGTACTCATAAAAACACTAAATCCCTTCATCTGAATCCTATATAACATTTGTAATATTTCAATCAAGATGTCTGCTCTACTTTCAGTATGTTTCTATATTAACCTAACCCAAACTCTGGGAACTCTTTGTGATGTGTTCATAATTGGCGTATGAATATGGGGAACACTGAAATTAATATTTTAGAATGTTCTTTGGTCCTTTGAGCAAAGATGGATGATTTCAAATGACTTGTGTTCTTCCACAATTAAGGTCCTGCTTTAACCGAGTCTTCTGCCATGAGATGAATGGGAATGCTAAGACTTTTTATCCAGGTATTCTAGACCTCCTTCAGCCAACTCACTTAAAGCTGCACAACACCGGCCTCTGCTGGTAAAAGAAAACCTTGCACTTGAAATATTAGTCACATACTATGTCTTTAACTCTTTCCCCACCAGCATTTTTTTTTTAAAAAAGATGGGATCGTTTAATGGATTTAGTTTTAATTAATTGGGAAATTCATTTTGATTACATTTTATGAATGAAACAGCTCGTAAACATACTTTATCACTAGATAAAATTGCAATAAAACCTTTTAAACATGAAAGTATTATGCAATCATTTGAGACATTTGTCCCTATAGAACCTTTTTGGCATAAAATGTTCTTTAAAATTGAATCAAGAGCCCTAGGGATCTATATAGAACCCTAACACACCTTTTTTCTAAATGGTGAAACTGTTTTGCAGAACAATGCAGCCTACGGCTCAGCCGTTCGAGGCCTGCTCAAGCGAATCCATGACGGGAGCACACATCTACATGGCTGCACAATGTGTCTGCTTCATGTGACACTGTGTTGCCGTTGTTCCCACACAAAGAAGCAGTGGGGATGGTGGAGGGGCTCTTCTTGTTTGTCTACAAACATGTATTATACCAGTGGATGTCATGGTTGCATGTGGCGGAGAAGAGCTCTGATTGGCTGGGAGGGAGGAAAAATATTTTCAAGGAAATTAATTAAATACTATAAACAAATAGGCTAAAATAAACAGCACACTGCATAAAGAGAGTGTGTTTCTCGCTCTCAGACTTGGTCGGTGATCAGTAGCACACATTATCACATAAGTCTGGCCTTTCACACATCATAGAATCTGAAATCAAAACCTCTACACTTGAAGATGTAATGCAGCAATGATTGAGGATAGTTGGTGGGGTTTAAAAACAGCTTATCGATATAACTGCACTGACACTATCGAATGAGAACAAAATTTGAACTGAACTGAGCTGGATAATGTTACTAAATTTGCAACATTAGCCACGTTTACATCAACACTTTCCAAAATTAGTGTTTACATGAACGCTTCATAAAGTGATTGGGTTGACGTGCTCCAAACTTCAAATCAGATTTAATCTTTTGACATGCACACACTGCACAAATATACAGAGCCCGCTGTTGTCGCATACTAACCATCCTCCTTTTCTTTGTTTTAAAAAGCAGACTTGATATTTATCTAATACAGAGAATAGTTGCAATACAGAACTAGATAAGTAAAGTTCGTTGGGACAAACTTTGATGTTGCCTTGACAAAGCTGTATGAAAGTTTGAAAGTTTTATAAGCTTTAAATTTAGTGGAAAGAGAAAGACATTGCTAGCATGAATTAACATGTTTTAACACACTGCTAGCATGAATTAGCATGTTGTTAGCATGATTTAGCATGTTGCTAACATGCTTTAGCATGTTACTAGCAGTTGCTAGCATGAATTAGCATGTTAACATGAATTAACACATTGCTAACCTGTTTTAGCATGTTGTTAACATGAATTAACATGTTTTAGCACACATTGCTAGCATGAAGTAGCATGTTGTTTGTATAAATTAGCATGTTGTTAGCATGAATTAACATGTTTTAACACATTACTAGCATGAAGTAGCATGTTTGAATGAATTAGCATGTTGTTAGCATGAATTAACTTGTTTTAACACATTGCTAGCATGCTGTTGCATGTTTTAAGATGTTGCTAACATGTTTTATCACGTTGCAAGCACACATTAGCATGTTGCTAGCATGAATTAGCATGTTTTAACATTGCTTACATGAAATTATTTAGCATGTTGCTAGCATGATTTAGCATTTGGTTAACATTAATTAGCATGTTGCTATCATGTTTTAACACATTGCTAGCATGAATTAGCATGTTGTCAGCATGATTTAGCATGTTGCTAGCATGAATTAACATGTTAACATGAATTAACATATTGCTAAGCTGTTTTAGCATGTTGTTAGCATGAATTACCATGTTTTAGCACACATTGCTAACATGAAGTAACATGTTTGTATGAATTAGCATGTTGTTAGCATGAATTAACATGTTTTAACACATTGCTAGCATGCTGTTGCATGTTTTAAGATGTTTCTAACGTTTTATCACGTTGCAAGCACAAATTAGCATGTTGCTAACATGCTTAGCACATTGATAGCATGTTGCTAGCATGAATTAGCATGTTTTAACACACATGAAATGATTTAGCATGTTGCTAGCATGATTTAGCATTTGGTTAGCATTAATTAGCATGTTGCTATCATGTTTTAACACATTGCTAGCATGAATTAGCATGTTACTAACAAGATTTAGCATGTTGCTAGCATGATTTAACATGTTAACATGTTTTAACATTTGTTAGCATGAATTAACATATTTCTATCACGAATTAACATGGATTATCATGTCACTAGCACTAGTTAACATGTTGGTAACAATTTTATGCTTCTAGCATGAACTGGTATGTTGCTAGCATGTTTTAACATGTTGTTAACATGAATTAACATGTTGCTTACATGTTTTACCACGCTGCTAGCATGAATTAGAATGTTGCTAACATGATTTAATATGTTGCTAGCATATTTTATCACTCTGTTAGCATGTTTTAACATGTTGCTAACATGAATTATCATGTTGCTAGCATGATTTAGCATTTTTTAGCACATTGCTAGCATGATTTAACATGTTAGCATTTTTAACATGTTGTTAGCATGAATTTGCAAAAATCTTGACCCCCTCAATGAAAGTCTACGGGACTTTTCATAGTTTTGATCGTCCGTTTAACGAAAATCTTAAGTCAGATCAGTTAGAAAAGATGCAGGTCTGAAGATCTGACCCGAGTTTGGTGGTTGTAGCTTGAAAGCCGTTGGAGGAGATACTGTTTAAAATGTAGTCTCAGAAGAAGAAGAATAAGCTTGAATGGTAGATCAGTATGTTGCTTTTGTCAAGCCAACATAAGTAGCTGTATCCA
Organism: Mylopharyngodon piceus; assembly: GCA_039654765.1. NCBI lineage: Eukaryota > Metazoa > Chordata > Actinopteri > Cypriniformes > Xenocyprididae > Mylopharyngodon > Mylopharyngodon piceus. The sequence continues at coordinate 45,906,779 of CM077442.1, forward strand.
AACTTTTGGTTGGTATCTATTAAACTAAAGCACTGGTCAAGGATTCCTAGTGTCAATTTAATTAATTCTTATTTTTATTGAAATTTTAGGTTACACTTTATTTCGACGGTCCACTTTAGACATTCCACTAACTACAAGTAACTTTGCATCTACATGTCAACTAACTCTTACAAGAGGCTGTTCACACAGAACGTGTTTTTCTATTACACTGCCCTACTTTCCCATTGTTTTTCACCACATTTATTCTGTAATTTAACAGATAGCATTCATTTTTATGCATCATTACGTTTTCACTTTATGGTCATCAGGCTAGACTCACAAATGTTTCACATTTCACATTTCACACAGCCTCTCATCCTGCAGTGGAATACTTGGACTAATACAAAATGACCCCTGAAAAACAGATGCAAGTATTTGGGTGGGAGGGAGCAGTCGACTGCTGGCAAGCTCTTTAGGCAATATATGACCGTAAGATGAAGTCACAAACATTGCGACTGGAGTCGACTCCCACTCATCGGGCAGCACAGTCAATGCTTTATGTGAAGAAGTACCAGCTGGTGCCACGGTCTCATAGTCCTCCATACTTATTTGTGTGCATCAGAAACTAGGAAATGGACATGCAATTTAAGCGTAAATCAACAACTACCATCTTTGGCTGTGTTTTTGCATTATTCCTTCCCAAAATCTGCTTTGCTGAGAAAAGTAAGTAACACTTGTTTCAGATTTTATATTGAAGTATTTGCTGAACTGTCACTATTGTGTCAGTACGACATGTATCTCTGTGGGTATTTCTTTCGTCTGATGTAAGTGATTTCAGCTTAGGCAGTGGCAATGCAAAGACGCCATGTCAGTTCATTGTCATTGGAAGAATGTAGAGGTTGAAAATATGGCTAATGTTCAAAATATTGTGTCATCACTGCAAATAAACTGGCCCTTAAAATGGGTCACGCTTTATATTACGTGTCTTTACCTACTATGTACTTACATCAAAATTAATAATAATAATTTTTAGGTACAATGAACGCATTGTGTCGATGTTGTATTGCAAAACACTTGAGTTGCTATTAAGGTGGATATGGGTAAGGTTAGGACAGGTTTAGTAGTATGAGTAGGTTCAACCCACTTTGTATTGTTACAGTGTCGGTAGTACATGTAAATGAACAACGTTTACTCATTCTCCGTATTACCTGGACTGAGAAATTCACATTTATTTGTCAGCAAAGGTCCGCCGGATGATGCAAAACTTTCGACAGCTCCAGGGATTTCATGAAAACAGCAGTTTCTTTCAGTTTTTCCCATCCGTTTGTCCTAAAACACTGTGTTCATGGTCATCCAGTTTGAAATGTTGACTACAAACACTGAGGTTTTTCATATTTTCCGTTGCGGCGTTGTCTCCGTATTTACAATTCTCACAGGAAACCAAAAGTAACTCAATCCCGCTCTTAAAATCCTTGCACCCGGAAACAATACAAGTCGACACCATTATGACTAAAAGTTTGCTACGAAGTATTTCCTACTAAAGCAAGGCGGTATTTGACTCTGGTGAGCGTATCCATGGCATACTGCTGGGAGTGGCCTTGGACAGTAGCATGCCCAGTGCATTATGGGTGTTGAAGTTTTCCTACCTATTTGGCAAATAGGAAGACAACAGCCTTTTTACTCTGTTTTCTGTAGTCAGGTAGCACCGAAATAAAAAATATTCTACTGTATAGGCAGCAAAGGTAAATCGAAAACCCATTTTACCAGTGGTGAAGTACCCCTTTAAAGACTAAATATAAAGTGGGACCAAACTGCTTATTTTAATGTCAAAAACAGCATTTGGAGTTCAAAATATGAGTCGGAATGTGCACAGGTTAATTTTGAGCAACAGGCAAAACAAGTGAAAAATGTCAATTTTGGTCGAATTTGAGGTTTTCACAAAAATGAGTTCATTAAGCCCTCATCTAGCGATCTCAATGCTCCAAATAGCAATTAAGTATCTACTTTATTTGTACGTTTTCTGAGAGGAGTACCTTTCCTTTGTCTATGAAAAATGCATTTTTTCTCTGCTCACTTCTGGACTACTGCCGCACAAGTTTGGTATCGTTGTAAAGCACAGCAATAATCATAGTGAATTCTCAATGGCATGAGTCTGAACCAATGAAATGTGATTTTCAAACTCATGCTGATGTAAACAAAATGATCTTACTCGTGCTGACTGACAGATCCGAAGCGTGCGCACAAAGATGCCGCAATCCTGATATACGTATACACAGAATTACAGTATTTCAAGAAAATTCTATCTTGGGTGAGTATTCACACAAACATTATCTGTTATGATTTAAGTGACCGTTTGGTTAACTGTTGGGGAAAAATATCTGATGTGTAACCTTATAATAGATCCATTTGGTACAGTAGGTCTTAATATATAGGCCGTCTGTCTCATTAATATTAATCAAACAATTGTGGAATCATGGAAAAAGTCGAATATATATGGGTTTTGACTTGGTTTGTGCCAAATTTGGTGTTGTTACCAGGTATTTTAAGGTTTGGTTGCTGGTGATTTTGTTTTGGAAACTTCAGAAAACTTCGCTGACTCTATCGACTTCAAACAGGTGCAGCTCAGTCATTTTTTGTCGGATTCCAACAAATCAAACAAAATGTGAAAATAACAATTACTCATTTTTGATAATTTGCTCATTGCGACTCATTTCACCAGCAAGGGTCACATATTGATATGTTCAAACAATTCCAGACAACTTAAAATAATTGAAATTTAATTTAAAATATATCTGAATCAGATTCAGAAAGCTTTATTGACATACACATACTGTGTACATTTTTTTGCTAGAAAATGGAAAGAAAATGGTAATGTTTGTTTTCTCTCTGCAGTTTGTACAGTCCCCTCAGAGCCTGTGACGATTAAAGAGAACAACACCGTTGATACAGTCGTTGTCCATATTAACACAACAACAAAGGATGTAACCCTGAATCTCACAGAGAATCCTGGAAACGCATTCGAACTGAGAGGTTCAGAACTGATAGCAAAGAAAGGCCTGGATTTTGAAGTATGTTTATTTCATGGCTTTTCATTGTCTCGTGCGCAATTTGAGTAACAACATTATGATGAGCCAGCTAAAGCCAGCTTCACTGCAATAAATTATTTTCTTCCTCAGTATTTTTGTCTTGTTTCCCAGCACAAATATCTATACATTCTTCAAATCAAGATAATTGACTTAAGATATAAAGTCTTGGTTTCTGAAAAAAAGAATCAAAATTAAGTGAGTTTGTGCTTAAAACAAGACAAAATATCTGCCAGTGGGGTCAGAAAAATAATCTTATTTCCCTTTGAATGAAGTTAGGGTTTTCTGACTGATTTTTTTTCTTCAGAAAACAAGACTTAATATCTTTTTGTCATTTTGCTTCTTCTCAAGTAAATGTATCTTAAATTAAGAATTTTTAGATATTTTAAATGAAAAGCAAGACAAAAATCCTAAGCAAGAAAAACTTTTTTTTGCAGTGTTAAGATGGCAGCTGTGTTTACATGGTCATTCATGGTCACTATCTGATCCAAGCTGGTTTAGATAATGGTTAATCAGCCAAATTACCAGACAGTTGATGTGGTTTAAACCTGGTCCAAACTGGACCGACAACAAACCAGCTGCCATCTTCCAAATACCAGTTTGACCATCTTAAGCTAATATGACTTTGGTTAAACGTCAAGGACTAACATTGATGAAGATTCACACTGACTGATGACAGAAGTTTGATCCTAACTTCAGTTGATATTAAACTGTTTTCCAGACACTTTCGGGTCCTGAAGAGTTAACTGTCCAGGTCCGATGTAATAAAACTGGCTACAGAAGTGTAAGTTACTCACAAGTCCAATTACAAGTAAATTAATTCTATGCAGATGAATGTAAAACAAAAAGGCAGAGATTATTTGCACTAAGTGAAAACAGCACCATTTTCTTTGTACTAAGTGTAAATAGTGGCAGATACTATTTGACCCACAATGTATTGTAGTATAACACAGTATGCAATAGTAACAACATAATGAGTGTAAATGATAATATTTATAAAAAAATAATTAAACGGATGCCGACCTTATTGGGACAAAGCCCTCCCTATAGACCCTACCCTACCTGATAAACACTTTATTACTACTAATAAATACCCGTTAGGCACTTTATTTCCACTTTTCTAATATTTTATTAATTTTTATTTAAAATAATCACCTTTCCGATCTGATATGCGATGAGAAAAGGGAGAAGAATGAGTTTGGTAAAAGGCGGATTCGAACTCGGGTCGATTGCGTCAAAAGTTATCATCACCCACCTTACTCTCCATGCCACTGATCCTGTTATCAGACAGGTTTCTTTTATAATTTTGTCAGACATTGGTGGGTAGAGTTACTGTAAATAGCCACTGCCAACATGGCAGGTTATTTACACTTAGTGCAAATAGACACTCCGAAACAGGCATTAGTCTTTGCATTAGATAAAATATGAAACCATGTGTCATTTATTTGAAAGAAAGATAGCACAAGCAAAACATTTCAATATATATATATATATTAGGTTTTAAATGGTAAAATAATTGAAAAACTGTAGAAAATGAAGACAAAATTATTTCTTCACTTTGTTGTCAAACATTGGTGGAACATCTTGATAGTTAATCTGTCCTGAGTGAACTTGAGGAGAACCAACTTCATACATTCACTAAAAACTCCACTGGAACCAGCCGATTAAAAGTAATTACAGGTGTGGCTCAGAAAAGCTCTAGCCTTTCTCATTTGTCGGCAGATGACACTTGATATTATGTTATCTAATGCAATGACATCCATGCATTTTTAGTGTCCCAATCCTGTCATTTTTCTCTGTTATTTGTTTTTAAAGATGTAGCCAGTTGTTACATCTAGCTATAGCTGACCTTTAATATTCATTTGTGCATTTTATCTTCAGATCACTCTGATTGTGATTGTTCGTGTTGAGAATATCAATGACAACCCTCCGTTGTTTGTCCAGAGCGAGTATACACTTAACGTAAACGAGGTGAGAGCATGTTATTTAACATTTGTGGTTTAAACAACATTTTAATCAACCAAAAATGTCAAATATCCAGGAGTAATTTAGGGTTGAGTTTAGAAATAGGACCACATCTGTCATTGAATGTTGTAGTAGGACCAGAAAAAGGTAGTTGTTGATCCAGGTACACATTCTTCTTGGCAAAAATCACAGTTACGTACACCATAAGTTAAGTCAGACAGCCAACAGTTTCTAGATCAATTGTCAATGTAAGGATGTTGTCATTCTAGTACATAAATGTTATTTTGTGTTTATATTGCGTAGCTTACACCAGTTAATACCAGCATTGGCCTGATTGAAGCAATCGATGATGATTCTGAGGTTCTGTATTACTCTATGGAACCAACTGTGGTAAGTAAAAACTTCCTTTTATCTTCTGTAGACCAAAACAGGAGAAGTTTAGCAGAATGTCCAAGCTGCTCTTTTTCATATAGCGAAAGACCCAAGGCCTGTCAAGCTCCAAAAAGACAAAACAGAACCGCAAAAGCATCATAAATGTGACTAGTGTGCTATTTACAAGTCACATGATAGCTTTGTGTGAAGATGAAGGTGAAACTTAAAGGGATAGTTCATCCAAAAATGAAAATTCTGTCATTAGTTACACTCACCCTCACGTTGTTCCAAATGCCTAAGACTTTCGTTCATCTTCGTAACACAAATGAAGATACTTTTAATGAAATCTGAGATATTTCTGTCCCTCCATTGAAAGTCACCCAAAATTTCAGCTTGGGTAAATGCTTTAAAATGTTCATAATGAGCAAACATAATCCATATGAATTCAGCGGTTTCACCTAATATGATTAACAGATTCAATTTATGCTTTTATTCACATATAAACAATGATCAATGCACACGCATAGAGTACATCATATATGGTAAACGGAAGCTCAGACATACTTGAGGACCGAGAGCCAATGAGGTTTGTTACTGCATGACACACAAGTATGGTAGAGTGACCATTTACCATATTTGATGTGCTCTATGTACTGTATGTGTGTTGATCAGTGTTTATATGGGAATAAAAGCATAAATTGAATCTGTTAATCATGTTAGGTGATTATTTGTGAGTAAAGCCGGGTTCACACTGTAGGATTTTGGCCATAGTTCTCACATTTGCTTGAACTATTCCTATAATATGAACGTTTCTTTACAGAACAGATACTTCAGACTTGAAACCATGTATACGCCAAACATCCTTGTGAACAAGGTTTTAGATTACGATGTCATCCAACAGGTGAAACTGATCTTGTATGCGCAGGTAAGTGAAATGGCATTGTTTCATTTGTATTTGAAAATGTTAAAAGTTCTCTCCTGATCTCATGTTTAACACAAACAAGTCTTGACTCCAGTGAATTCACCAAAAGCCTATGGCAAAGTCCGATGACGTCATCAAATCTTACTCCCTCGACCCGACGGCAAGTGTATGTGTGTGGTGCGTCCATAGATGAATCACATAGAGCTATAGTTTTGATCGTGGCCCAACAAATTAGGCCTAGTCCACACGTACACGGGTATTTTTATAAGTTTTTGCTCCTTCTTTTTAAAACAAAATTGTGTCCACATGAAAACACAAAAACACGCTATGAAGCACTGTCAAGAGCATGCCAAACCAACAGGTGGCAATATAACCCTTACCGTAAAGCCATGTTGGCCAATCAGAAGCCTGGAAAAAAGGTTATTACCGGTTCCGGATTCGACGTCACAAGCCAAAATCTCCAGTTTCACCATCTACACAAAAACACTGCAACCGGAGTTTCTAAAAATCTTTACCCTGGCAGGAGTTTTCAAAAAAGTTTGGTTTCAGATACCGCGTTTGCGTGTGGACGACCGGCCAAACTGCATAGAAAAAGCTGTGGTTTTGAAAATACCCGTGTTCGTGTGGACAGTTATAGACCACTGTAAGAATGAAGGACTTTTCAAGGACTTTCAAGTACTTCACACAACATTTTCCAGCACTTCAAAGCTCAAAAAAATTTAATATTATACAATTTATGTTATTTTTAATGTAAAGACCAAAAACATTGTTTGTTCATCTTTCAAAGATTGCCCCCATTTGTAAAACTAAAAGTTTCACGATGTAGAAAAACTAACATTTGGTGAAAAACAAACACTTGTTTTAAAAATGAAAAACTTAATTACCACTATAACCAGCAGATGGCGGCAGAGGCTTCATATATATATATATATATATATATATATATATAAATTTTTTACTTTTGAATTTATTTTTAAAGTTTATCAAATCCCTATTATAACATTAAAATCTATTTTTTGTCATTTTTGTCTATTTTTTGTCACTTTTTGTAATGAAGTGTGAAGTATATATTTGTAGGAAAGGTCACAAATTCTCATGAAAAGCGAAAACTTTTCTTCAAATTGCGAATGAAACTAAACAGACAGCGAGTAAAGAGCACTCCCTTATAATCACCGAAGCTGTCAGTCAATACAGCGCAAACTCACTGAGTGCGAAAACAATCAATGAATCTGACTAAACTTCACAATAAATCTTTATTTAAATCATGTCTCTGCTTTGTTTGTTATAATTAGAGGATTTGTGTGCGTATAAAATTGGTAAACTGGCGCTAAACAAACTCATTCAGCGTTTTGAGAGAAACTGAGGGGATTCTCACTACCGATAACTTAAACACCTCTGATTGGTCATAATTTTCAACAGAAATGACAGTGATTGGCTACAATACTCAACGCTGCAAAAGCACATTTGTAGCGCCGTTAAACTTACGTGACACTAATATAACAACCAGATTGCTTTAATTTACTTGTTTTTTTTATTTTTTATTAAATAATGACAAATTATATGTTACATGTAGTAATATAACTCCGTTAATCCTCCAATAAAATATATTACTCTGCATTGACCTGACCAGTCAGCCTTGCCATACCCCATTTATGTCCCTGCTTGACTCTAACAGGATACTCCACTGCCGTCACAATCGGAGGAGCGCTCCTTCACAGCTACAGCAACCATCACCGTCAATATTAAAGACATCGATAACCGTCCACCGTGGTTTCAACCATGTACAAGAGTAACCATTGGCAATGCCAAAATCTGCCTGAGCCTGGGCTACAAGGGCAGGGTGAACTTAACAGAGAAGCAGGTACATTATCATTAATACTATTATGGCTAACACTGTTTTTCAAAATTATACATACAACATGTCCTCTATTTCCAGGATGGAGCCTTGCAGTTGCAGCCAGGTCCGGTGTATGCCAGAGATGGAGATAAAAGCAGAAATGAAGAGATAAGCTATAAAATTGTTCGAGGTATTAAAGCATTTTTCCTAATGTAACTGATGCCCCTCAGTGTTAAACATGAACTGCACAAGCTCTCATTTCTGTAACTGCCTAGGAAATGAAGACAACATATTTCAGATCGATGAGAACTCTGGAAACATATCCATGCTGAAACCAGCAGATATAGCGGGTCCAATATCCCTCTTAGTTTTGGTGAGTTTCTTGTACATATTATAAAGACTTTGAGAATCCAGTTGAATCACTGCTTAATTTTGATTTCCTTCATCTGTCCTTCCTAGGCTTCCCAGGTGTTAAACCGAGATCAGTTTGCCACCACGTCAGTCACCATTGATGTAATGAAAAAGAGCAGAAATCCCCCGAGGTTTGAGAAAGAACGATATGAAGGGTACGTTTACAGTAATTCAGGGCCTGAAAACATGGTGCTACGGGACAGGACGTCCAACAGACCCTTCAGAGTCAGAGCGAGGGATGAAGATTTCGCAAGTGTAAGTTTTAAGTTTATCATTTCCCTCTGATTTTAAAGATGTTTAATGGGCAGATTTGGGGATTATATTTGTTTCCAGGACCAATGTCCTTTTTGGCAAAATTATGGTCACCCATAAACATGAAACAATTATAAGAGTTTGCCAGTTTCTCAATTTTTTTTCTTCAGGGAATCAATCCTGACATTAAATATGAAGTGCAGTACAGCAGCTATGTCAATATCACAACAGATGGGTTTATACTTCTGAAGAAAGCAGTTCGGACTGATTCCTTCGCTTTGCAGGCAAGTAAATATCTTTTGTTGCATCTGTTTTGAGGATATTTTAAAGGGTTAGTTTACCCAAAAATGAAAATTCTGTCATTAATTACTCACCCTCATGTCGTTCCACACCCGTAAGAATATATTAATTAATGACAGGATTTTCATTTTTGGGTAAACTAACCCTTTAACCACAACATAGTTGATAGCTGTTGAAATCGGTCTACTTTTACAGTTACATGGTCCCAATATATGATTCTGCATTTGTCCTAACCACACAGCTGGTTTCAGCAAGTAATTTGTCAACCCTGACTGAAAGCACAGCATTTACTGAAGCTTTTATCACGTCACGTCTGGTTATTGTAAGACTGGTCCCGCTTTATATAAGCGTCTTTAACTACTACACTGAAAAACGTTTGGTGAGAGATTTACTTTGAAACAAGTTTCGCTCAGAAAATGCTAGTAAATTAAAAACCAAGAAACGGCAAGTAAAAAATTTAAGTAAAAAAGACAAATAGTATTTTCTTGTAAAGCAAACTTCAGTAATCTTTGTTTTATTTACAACTTCAAAAAAAAAAAAAAAAAAAATTACAGTGTATGTAGTTGCATGAAAATAAAATAAAAAATAAAATAAAACAACAAAATGTCTAATTTGCAGAACACATGATCTTTTTTACAGTGTATGTACTTGTGTAAAAATAAAATTAAAATAAAGTCTATGTCGTATATTGTAAAACTCTTGCTGCTATTTAGGTCAATCTTTTTTTACAGTGTATGTACTTGCGTAAAAATAAAATAAAATAAAATAAAATGTCTGTTGTATTGCAAAACACTATCTTTTTTACAGTGTATGTTAAAATAAAATAAAATAAAATAAAATGCCTATGTTGTATTGCGAAACTATCTTTTTACAGTGTATGTTAAAATAAAATAAAATGTCTGTTGTATTGCAAAATGCTCTTTTTTACAGTGTATGTTAAAATAAAATAAAGTAAAATAAAATAAAATAAAATAAAATGCCTATGTTGTATTACAAAACACTTTTTACAGTGTATGTTAAATTAAAATAAAATAAAAAATAAAATAAAATGTATTGCAAAACTTTATCTTTTTACAGTGTGTTAAAATAAAATAAAATAAAATAAGGTCAAATAAAATGCCTATGTTGTATAGCAAAACTATTTTATTATAGTGTACATTAAAATAAAATAAAATAAAAATAAAATGTCTGTTTTATTGCAAAACACTATCATTTTAAAGTTTAAGTTAAAATAAAATAAAGTAAAATAAAATAAAATGCCTATGTTGTATTACAAAACTGTCTTTTTACAGTGTATGTTAAAATAAAATAAAATAAAATAAAATAAAGTAAAATAAAATAAAATGCCTATGTTGTATTGCAAAACTGTCTTTTTACAGTGTATGTTAAAATAAAATAAAATAAAATGCCTGTGTTGTATTGCAAAATTATCTTTTTACAGTGTATGTTAAAATAAAATAAAATAAAATAAAATGCCTATGTTGTATTGCAAAACTATCTTTTTACAGTGTATGTTAAAATAAAATAAAATAAGATAAAATGTCTGTTGTATTGCAAAATGCTATCTTTTTTATAGTGTATGTTAAAATAAAATAAAGTAAAATAAAATAAAATGTCTGTTGTATTACAAAACACTTTTTACAGTGTATGTTAAATTAAAATAAAATAAAAAATAAAATAAAATGTATTGCAAAACACTATCTTTTTACAGTGTGTTAAAATAAAATAAAATAAGGTACAATAAAATAAAATGCCTATGTTGTATAGCAAAACTCTTTTATATAGTGTATGTTAAAATAAAATAAAATAAAATATCTATGTTGTATAGCAAAACTATTTTATTACAGTGTACATTAAAATAAAATAAAATAAAATAAAAATAAAATGTCTATGTTTTATTGCAAAACACTATCAAGTTTAAGTTAAAATAAAATAAAGTAAAATTAAATAAAATGCATATGTTGTACAGTGTATGTTAAATAAAATAAAATAAGAAAAGATTAAAATGCCTATGTTGTATTGCAAAACACTTGCTGCTGTTGAGGTCAATCTTTTTTTACAGTGTATGTACTTACATAAAAATAAAATAAAGTACAATAAAATAATAAAATGTCTATGTTGTGTTGAAAAACACTTGCTGCTGCTGAGATAATAATCTTATTTACAGTATATGTACTTACATAAAATAAATAAATAAATAGTCTATGTTGTATTGCATTGTATGTACACAGTTTGTACATTGCTGTTAAAGACACATTATATGAAGTAGGTCCAAAAGACTTGCTGACGCTGCTGTCAGTGTTAAGCCTAAAATCTGAAGTCTGAATGTGAGAATCCGCTCTTTTATCACCAGCTTCGGGCGGTGGACGTGTCCACCGGTGAGTCAGGGACAGCTGCTCTCTCTGTGATCGTATTACCATGTAAGTTTTACTATACTTTAACCTGCTTAGTGTGAAATTGTTCCAGGATGTTGGCTGTCTAACGTTTCTCTTTGCACACCAGCCGTGGGGGTCCAGTCGACCGACGAGGGCTACCGGGCAGGAGACATGGCTCTGCTGGGCTTTATAATGGCTGCTTTACTGGTGCTCTGCCTCATTGTGATCGGCTATCTGATATCCCGCGTCAAGAAGGGGAATCAAGACGCGTTCAAGTTGTCAGAGGTCAGCATCTTCTCATCCAAGCTCAGTGAGTCCAGCTCTGAGTGTCCACTTTGTAAAAGAACTGAGGCTTAAGACAACTCCGTAATCATGTAGGTTATATACAGCTCATGAAATTGTGAGATTAACCCTCTGCCCTCATTCAGTGTTTAGGGTCATGCTTGAAGTTTACTCAGCCCCCTAACAGGCCAAGACCGAGAGATAGCATGCAGTTCACCAATGATGGTTTCTTGAATGAAGGGGACACAGGGAGATCCAGGTCCAGGCGAGCCGAACTGAGAGACAGGAGACTGGACGGGGTTCAAGCAGCGAGGGTGCGAGTGATTCCTCGCGAGAGACCGAGGCCCTGCAGCTCCTGTGGGCTCCAGACGCATCCCAACCATTCGCACCACAGTCCTGCCGTCCAAACCAAAGGGAAGGCCAGTAAGCATAGAGTAAAGTCCATTCTGGCTAAAGAGAGGAGGAAGGATGACGGACACAAGAGCGTCTGGTTCAAGGAGAGCGAGGATTCGTCAGATATCGAGGTGGAGATCATCCCTGACACTATAGGGCTGAAGCCTGAAGAGGACGTGGAGAGAGTCGAAGGGGAGTTCGCTTCCCCTCCACCGGAAGACAGTGACATGGAGCTGGGAGACTTGACAATGTTGAATATACAGGACTTGAGTAGCAGGGAAATTTCTGACAGCAGAGAAGGACTGAATACAGACAGAAGAGATCCGTGAGGAGCTCATCAGAGACTGGATTCACTTTTTCTTTCAGTTTGGCTGCGATAATGTCTTCGTAAAAATAAAACCCGGTTTAGACTTGATTAATAGCAAAATACTGACACATTTAGTGACCGATATTTGTGAACGATGCATTTTTACATTGTGTGATTATGCGTGCTAAACTAAAATGCAAACACGTGTTAATATGTCTATAATTCAAGAAAACAACACTTAATTTAATGTTGACTTGCTGCTCTATTTAACGTCAGCTGTGTCTGTGAATAATACATTGTGGAATACAGTGTTTTGTATAATTATGTAAATTATTTGATTATTATGTGGGGGGGAAATGCAAAATAAAGCAAATTTGAACCATTCGAGAAAGTATCCAAACTTGATGTGATGCCTGACAAAAGAATATTAATTAAAACAAAAACAAGTCAGTTTAACGTATTTAACATAGCATTTATACACTCTAAAAAATGCTGGGTTAAAAATAACCCAAGTTGGGTTGAAAATGGACAAACCCAGCGATTAGGTTAAATGTTGGTAGTTTTATTTAACTCAACTATTATTTAAAAATTACTGTATTGCTTAAAATGAACCCAAAGTATGTTGGAAATTGACATTTATTAATGTTTAATAATTAAGTTTAATGAATAATAATTAAACAAACATTTATTAAATTGCTTATTAATAAATGTTCACCTTTTGATTATTGTTGCTTCTAGTAATTAGTAATTTGGGTTCATTTTAAGCCAGCCATATAGTAATTTTTAAAGAATAGTACGGTTAAATAAAACTACCCAGCAGGTTGGTCAACATTTAACCCAATTGCTGGGTTTGTCCATTTTCAACCCAACTTGGGTTGTTTTTAACCCAGCATTTTTAGAGTGTAGAGTGATTTTGGAGGCTTGATTTTTGTATTCTTACACAGAGGATTTGCTGCATCATTATAGGCTGCGTTCCAGTTCGTTTTTTTATGCCCTTCCCTCACTAACTTCCCTCAGTCTCGTTGACTCGGATGTACGTCATTGCTTACGTTGCATGAGTGCCCACTACTGGCGGAACTTGTGCAATGGTCTGAATTGGAACGTCCTAAGCCCTTGATCACTTGTAAGCTGCTATGGAGTTGATTTATTATTTAATTTTTTTTTTCCTTACGAAACTGTTTAATGCAGCATTCTATATGTATATAGGTGTGTTTGGGTTGTTTTAGATATTTTAAAAAAATAATTAATATATCATAGAGTTGTTTGTGGTGGGGTAAATTAAACGCGATATGCGGTCAAAATCAAGGGAGTGAGGGTCTGTCTATAAACTTCCCTCGTCCACTTCACGAAGTGGAAAGCACTTCAAAATGGCGGCAGGGATTCCCCCTTAGGAAAGTTCGCGTGTCTAAAAGTGGAGTGGAACGCAGCCATGGAGTCTTTTTCTGAAGATTTTGCCCCTTTAAATGTGGTAAATATAAACAAAAGTCTCTTCATCACCAGTGTTGGGGAAATTTACTTTTAAAAGTAATGCGTTACTCCTTTAAAAAAGTAATTGTGGTACTTAGTTCATTTTTATAGAAAGTAATGTGTTACTTTTTCTCACCTGGGCTGGGCTTGCTTGTTTGTTTTTTAATATCAAAAATACAAAAGTTCAATTTTTGGCAAATGTAAATACCCTTTGCACCAAAAGTGAAATGAATAAGCCTCAGGCTGAAGGAAAAGTAAATTAGAGAATGCTGCTCAAGCCAACATTTCAGCTGTGCTGCCATTTTGGATCTCAGGAGAATATGGCGCAGGAGATCCAGACAGATCGGAATTTGGATTTTTCCTACCTCCTTCTTGGAAATAACGTCTGAAACGCCACTCAAAGTCAGACATTCGACCTCTAAACTCAGGGTAAGTAGATCAACCCGACCTCAGTCAGACGCGTCATTTGACGTCACATCCAGATGTCGGCAAGTCCTGCATCTATTGAGCATAAACGTAAAAACAAATTTTAACATTAGATTTTAAGTTTATTTAACGATACCTTCTATTTTGTCAGCTGTTATCAAAGCGATGTTGTTATTTTTTTATTCTATTTTTGGCATAATTGACACAAAAACACGATATGCTCTCGTTGTGTAGTGGCGACATCACGTGGTCAACATGTGAATGTGACGTCTGATTGCCTGGAACACTGAGGTCTGAAGTGCATTAGCTTCAACAAAAGAATGAAACACAAAAATGTGATGTTTATCTAAAGTCGTTTTTGCTTGATCATCGAAGGTAAGCAGCAAAGACATAAAGTGAGATTAAATACATAAAGTACATTTGTGTCATTTAACATATTTAATTATTGCAGGTTTGCGTAATATTCTGAGTTTGCATTTCACTGTTTTTATTCATTTGAGGAATGTGTTTTTGTGCAAGTGAGATGAGTAAATGCTCCCATTTAGTCTAGGACTACAATAACCATCATATACAGCGCACACAACGCCTCTGCACTGACTCCAGATTTCTCTCAACATGGGAACAGAGGAGCTGTCAGTCAGTATGATGGGAAAACAAAGTAACCTGCATTACTTATTTGTAAAAGTAACTCAGATATTTTTTTTGTTAATTTAAAAGTAATGCGTTTCTTTACTTGTTACTTGAAAAAAGTCTGATTATGTAACTGGTGCAAAATGCTGCAGCCAAATTTCTCAAGAATAGTCGTATCATGCCACTCCCAATTTACGAGCACTCCATTGGCTTCCAGTTCAATTTAGGATCAATTTTAAAATTCTTCTATTTGTGTATAAATGTTTACATAACCTTGCCCCAAACAATTTGTCTGACTTACTGTGCCAACCTAAAAAATGCAGTTATGTGCGTACTACAGAGCCCCTAAAGGGAGAAGGAAAAAAATATGAGATGGGAAGAGAAAATAATTTGTCAATGCTTTTGCATTCTCTCGCTAATTCTCCCCTGAGAAACTTTGAAACATTGAAATATATTTTTTTCCTCCCGCCTCATATTTTTTGCCATCACCATGTCCATTTAAGGTCTCCATAACGTACAGTGAATGTGTATAGGGGACAAGAATACAACAGCTGCCTCATGGGCATCGAGCAGTTGTCACTCACAAAACTAACACATGCACCTACCACTTGAGGTTCCCGTTGGCATAAGTCCTGAACATATTGTGCCAGCGCTTCTCTGAAAATATTCTGGTGTGATGGGCGATGTCTTCTCAGCGTGCTCACTAGTTATGTGTTGGTTGGCTTTTTAAAAGCTGTTAAAAACAGTAAGAGAAACCACTTGCCTATTTACCAAAGTGTTTGTTAAATGCTTAAATTGACATTTACATTCAGGGAAGCGATCTTGTGCCTTCTGCTCACTCACTGAACAAAATATAGCAACCATTTGCCATCATTTAGCAACTGACATGGACAGATAATAACCTAATATAAATCACATATGTGCTCGTGCAAGTGATCAATTGTCTGAACTTAAATGCTTTAGATGTACGAGGATGTGTAAATGATTTGCATTTAACATATTTAGCACAAAAAGTGCATCTGTAACATTAAAGTGAGCCTGGGCATCAACAAGGGTAGTCGGAGAAGAGATGTAAGTATCCGCACGAATAAGTTTATCCCTCCTATAGAGAAAACACAAAATGGTTGATCATTAAATACATTTTATAACTGAGAATCACTTTGAATATTGTGCCAATGGCTGTAATAATAATGTTAATATCATTGATCAGTGGACTCTATGTAGATTTAAAAACGTGACAAGCTCTTGTTTTTATTATTTATGATCGGGTTGTTCGCCGATCTTGTTCATCTAAAGCACTGTTTCTCGACTGGTGGGTTGAGACCCAAAAGTGGGTCGCAAGACCGTTTTATAGTAGGTCGCAGAGTGTACAGTCAAAAAACAAAACAATAAAACAACAACAATAAACGTAATTCTTTGTTTTTCTTATGCAAGACTTTTATTTTGAAAGACGTGCGTGAAAGCTGTTGACTCCTCTGTCGGGCTTGCAGGTAAGTAAAGTGCCTGAGATAAACGTGTTGTCCTGATTCAATATCTGTGATTAGATGAGATGTTGTCATTATTCTAACATTATTTTAGTACAATGCTACGAAATAAAAAAGTCTCTCACCTCAGAAAAACGAACTTTCCTGTCCTGTCAGCCGTTATACCAAAGACTATAGAATAACACAAGACGCGTCACTCGTATTGATTTGAATGGGAGAAAGTGCAACGCGCAATATGGCGGAAAAAGTCCCGCCTTCTAAATAAGAGCCAATTGCCGATTGGTAAAGTCATCACGTCACTGCAGCGGCCGTTAGAAGCTCCGGTTCTTATAGAAACAGTCAGATGCGCGCCTCCGAAATGAGGCACAAGAGACGCGCATGCGCATTAGCTTGATCCAGCCTGAAAAATACCGTGGTTTTTTGTGTCATAATTCAAGCGTTTAGTAACAAAATTTATGAGACAGTTATTGTCAGATTTTATTGGTGATTTCAAATATGAAATTTAATCGAAAGCTTGGCAAACAGCTTTGGAGAATTTGACGTTTCCCCATTCAAAGAGATAGGAGCTGCACTTGAATGCCTGAGAGGCGTTTCAAAGATGGCCGCCGAGTGAAATGACTTGTCTTAAAGGGACTTTGGTTATACTTTGCTCGTAGTGTGCACTCTTAAATTCTGTGCACATTTTTTTTAGTCAAATTCTTAATGACCACGGGAAAATGTGGCTCCCATGGGCAAAATTGAGAACCACTGATCTAAAGTACAATACGAGCTTTTGCAAGTGCAGTGTCAAGCCACTTATTGGGATAACCAATTGACTTGAAATCTGCATATAAGATCTGAGCTTTACCCTATATGGAATTACCTTTGTGCCAATAAAAATGAACGTAACTTTTCCCAAAAAAAAAAAAAAAAAAAAAAAAAAAAAAAGAATTAAAATATAAATTGAAACTAAATAAAATGTCTTTTAAACTTTAAAAAAAAATCGCAGGCAAAATATTTGACTTTGTTTTTAATACTCTGCATGTTTTGCTAACTGTTTTCTCCTCTTTCTTTTGCTGATCTGTACTTACAAATGCATTTCCACAGTTTTCATTTATGCTTCTGAAGTTTTCGTTTACGATCCCTGAGTTTTCGTTCGCTATTCTGGCACAAATCTCTCGCGGGGGCGGGGCTAGCAGTGGTGTGTTCTCATTGGCTGCTGAGTTTTTAATTGACAGCTTGTTTACATGTGTGCATGTGAGCATCTGTAAGCGGCTTCCCATTTCATTTTAGTGATATAAAGATAGTTTTGTTTTTGAATTTTAAATGTATTTATCTGCTGCTACTACTTTGTTGGCATAAGCTTTTAGGAGCGCGAGGTTCAAATGCTAGAGAAAATGAAAGTCTTGAGGTTTAATTGTATATTAAAGTATATAATAGGCTACTGAAAATATTGCATAATGTCCAAAGTTTTCGAAGAATATTTGTTTATTTCTGTTGATTCTTCTCTGTTGTTGGGTCTGATTAGGTTGTGTGAAAGAAAGAAAACAGTTAGCAAAACATGCAGTGTATTAAAAAACCAAGTCAAACATTTTGCCTGCTTTTTTTTCAGTTTCAAAGACATTTTATTCAGTTTCAAATTATATTTTCATTACTTTCTTGAAACGTTACGTTCAGTTTTATTGGCACAAAAATAATTCCATATACCCCCAAAATCCTTTCTTAGAACAGATCCAAGTCTTAAAAACACGTTTTTAGGAGGTTGGGTGAGCAATCTTAGCATGAAAGAGGCTATTCTTTTTGGCATCTTTTCTACAAAAAGAAGAGACAGTTTGTTCATCAATAATTGATATGCAACTATCCAGAAAGTTAACACTGGTGGTACGGTACCCATCTGATGTGTGAGTTTTAATAGGTCTTAAATGATTTATATTCAAAACAAATGCTTCTTCACACTATTCAGTTTATTAAATGAAAATATTTAGACCATTTCTAGTCTGGATATAATTCATTCAGTGTGTGGTTATCAATCTCTTTGTTGGCATTGACTTTTTTGGCTCTACGCACCTGAAGAAGCGATATGATTTTTACCTAGTTGGAGCGCAACAATTTCTTTGAAAGGATTTTTGGCTTTTCTTTGATACACGGCCCCTGTTTCAGGTTTATCAATGAGACTTTAATGTAATAGTATTCCTGCGCTCGGATGTTAGTTAGTTGAGCCACTGACACAGCTTACCCCGAGGCATCTCTTTATTCCACAGCTGTCATTTTATAAGAAAATCTTAATTTAATAATTTATCTTTAGTCCAGAGATTTACATGGTTGTAAACATCTGACATGCACAAAACAGATTTTAGCATAAATAATGTGCAGTTTGGTAGATTATGTGGCGGCACATCTTACCCACTGGCACATCTTACCCCACTCTCTGTCTCCTGATGAAGATGGATGTTAGTGACAAATATTGCGAAATATAATCTTTTGTGTTCCGCAGAAGAAAGGAAACGGAATGATATGAGGGTGAGTAAATGATGATAGCATTGTAATTTTTAGGTACATTTAAGAATATTATATTGAAATAAATATATTATACAGTTCATATTCATATCAAAACTCATCTACAGTAAATCTACATAAATATCTTTACATTTCAGTGTATTTTTTTTTTTTTTTTTTTCAAATTTAGACACCTTGTGAATTCACTATCACATGAAAAGAGACAAAGATCAAAACATGAAAATAAATTAAATATAGCAGGAAAAATTGTTTAGATGCAATTTTTTTTTTATACATATTTTGCTCTTTTTAAGCCATTAGGTTTAACTCAGACATTCAGCATGTATGTGGGCAAACAAATAAAACACCTTTAAAACTGCTCATTCGTAACCTTCCCATGAGCACCTTTGGTTCATCAGAAAGACATCAGTCCATTGTTTTATCAGTTATCAACACCTGTGAATGTTGTCAGTATGTTTTCTGGATTGTGCGTCAATCACGTTTAAATGAATTCCAATATGTGCGTCATCATGGGTCTTGCTGCCTCCACTGTATCCATGTAATGTCCCAGCGTTCGAAAGAACAGGCGTGGAGACGCGCCAAAAGATACTATGTAACATTTTCCTGAACTCCCGTCGCATTAAACAATACAAGACTGGGTTTAAACAACTATTAGTATGGGCAAGACACACCGTCACGGGGAAAACGTAAGTATGCACGGTGTAGTATGATTTGTCCCAGTGCACCGCGTTGAGTTTCACCAGCACTCCCCAGAGCGTGATCGCATGGTTCGGCATCCAGCATATGAAGAAAGAGAGCACCACCACCGTTACAGACTTTGCCACTTTAGATCGTCTTCTTTGGTGGTTATTAACGCCCCTCTTTCGGATGAACCTCAGAAGTAGAAGATAACACACTGAGAGAATGAACATGGGCAGGATGAACGCAATGACAATTTTCTGAAGGTGATACAAAGCTAGCCAATCGTGGCCATCTGGGAACTTGAGGAGACAGAGTTTTTCACCTGCCACAACTGTGACTGTGGAGAAAATGGAAGTTGGAGCTGTTGCCACAGTCGCCAGGATCCACAAAACAGCGCAGATCCACTTCACAGACACGGACTTCGTTCGGGAAGGGATCTTTAGAGCAGATGCGACAGACCAGTAGCGCGTGATGCTCATCGCGGTGAGAAAGAAGACGCTCGCGTACATGTTCATCACGGTGACTGATAGAATGATCTTGCACATCGCGTTACCAAACGGCCAGCTGAAGTCCAACGCCGTGTCTACCGCCCAGAAAGGCAACGTCAGAACGAACTGAAAGTCGGTGACAGCTAAATTGATGACAAAGAAATTAATGATGGATTTCTTTCGTCCTTGTCTGATCTTCATCAGGAAAAACACCAGAAGATTTCCTACCAGACCCACGGCGCACACCGCGGAGTAAACCACCGAGATGATGATCCGCAGGACGAGGCTGCCGTCGGCCGTCACATCGATGTCTTCCAGGCTGCTGAACTTGTGTTGATCTGTTAAACTTCTGTTGAAAGTTCCCCATCCGCTGTGGTTGAGAATGAGAATGTCCCCCATTGTTTCTGAAAGAGACTCTCCAACAGGTGCCTGGTGGACAGGGCTGTCTGCAGATCGCATATCAGTCAGTCTGACATTGTTTAACGCAAAACACATACGAATATATATCTGCACCGGATTCCCATACGCGTAAGAGCCGCAGTGTACCTGACGCCAAGAGTTTTATGCAGACGCGCGCGGGGAGCGCCCGCCTGTGGAACGCGCGCACTGGACAGCACCGCTGACTGACTTACGGCCGTACACTTGACGTCATGTCATGATAACGCATTTGAAAAAAAAAACTGAGGGTGAGGATGACTAAATAACACAAGATGGCACTGAAATGAAGTACCCACACTCTAAAAAATGCTGAGTTAAAAACAACCCAAGTTGGGTAGAAAATGGACAGACCCAGCGGTTGGGATAAACGTTTGTCTAACCTGCTGGGTATAGTTTTATTTAACTCAAATATTGTTTAAAAATTACTGCGTTGCTTGCTTAAAATGAACCCATTGACATTTATTAATATGTTTAATAAATGAACATTTATTAATACGTTTAATGAATAATAATTAAACAATAAACATTTATTAAATTGCTTATTAATAAATGTTCACCTTTTGATTATTATTGTTGCCTCTAGTAATTATGTGTCTAATTATTTTTAATTTCCAACCTATTTTGGGTTCATTTTAAGCCAGACATATAGTCATTAAACAATAGTTGGGTTAAATAAAACTGCCCAGCACGTTGGGCAAACATTTAACCCAATCGCTGGGTTTGTCCATTTTTAACCCAACCTTTTTTATTGGGTTGTTTTGATCCAGCGGTTGGGTTAAATGTTTGACCCAACCTGCTGGGTAGTTTAACGTCACTTCAACATTAAACTAATTTCCAACCTATTTTGGGTTCATTTTAAGCCAGCCATATAGTCATTTTTAAACAATAGTTGGGTTAAATAAAACTACGTTTTTAACCCAGCATGTATGTGGTATGCATCATAATGCAACGTCAAAACATTTAATTCTAGTTCTCTATTATGTTCATGTATTTTGTTATGATTCTGTTGATAGATCATACTACTCCTAGAGTCAATAAATACTTAACATATATCATCTTGCAATCTACAATGCTGGGAACGACTTCATAAATTGACATGAAATATGTTTGGTTGCTATTGTGTCCACTAGAGGGGGCACTTGATGGACACTCGGATACATCAGCAGCTCAGTTTGTTACTTTCTAAGTCGGTTTTCAGCCTTTCAGTTCGTGAGCTACAATGTTAAATGTAATGGTGGAGGAATCGACTGACTTGCACAATACATAAAGACACGTTTATTAGTATAACACAACAATGGACAGTAAATTAGTAGGGGTTAAAGGGATAATTCACCCAAAAATGTAAATTCTCACTGATTCTTGAGATAAGGGACAAAACATGTTTTAGAAGTTAGTTTTTGTTATTTAATAATACATTATTTTTAAACTGATATATTTGTAGACAAGGGTCTCAGCTAATGAACCATGTAATGGAACAGTTTTTTCTGAAAATGTATTTTTTTCTTTTTTTTTTTTCTTTCTAAAAATGTACATTTATTCACTTCGGAACTTAATTTGTGTCAATTCCATCAGATGCATTAAAAAGCATGATATTTTAATTTGATCCATCCAGCAACAGTGCAAAGTCTTCAATTATGCAATAATGGTGTTCAGTAAAGGAGCTAAGTGAAAAAATAAATTCTTTCTACATTTTTTTCTTGGGTTAGGATTATTATGAACAATCCAGTTCCTAAAATCCTAAATTCCTTAATTCTCTAACCTCCTGTTTAATATTAAACATATACTGTATAACCAATATTTTTAGGTAAATCAGACATATGTAGTTCAGTTGATGTTTAAATATTTTAAAACAATTGAAAAAAGAATAAGACATTTCTTTCAAAATTAACAAAAACCTTCACCTTCACGGTGTTAAATACTGACGGAGTTGACAAATACTGACGTGTTGACAAACACTGACGGTGTTGACAAATACTGACGGAGTTGACAAATACTGACGTGTTGACAAATACTGACGGAGTTGACAAATACTGACGGTGTTGACAAATACTGACGGAGTTGACAAATACTGACGGTGTTGACAAACACTGACATGTTGACAAATACTGACAGAGTTGACAAACACTGATGGAGTTAACAAACACTGATGGAGTTGACAAATACTGACGTGTTGACAAATACTGACGTGTTGACAAATACTGACAGAGTTGAGAAATACTGACCGAGTTGACAAATACTGACGGAGTTGACAAATACTGACATGTTGACAAATACTGACATGTTGACAAAAACTGACCGAGTTGAGAAATACTGACGGTGTTGACAAATACTGACGGTGTTGACAAAGGTCCAGCTGGGGACAAATATACAGTATATGTAAATAGAATCATGAAACAACATTAGAAGAAATCCCCATAAGCAAAAAACATTAAATCACATTATGTATTGTGATTGAGTGCTCTCAAAAACATTAAGTTTTTGAGAGCACTCATCAACCATCAGACATAAAACCTGACAGGGCTGACTTCTGACGGAGTTGACAAAACTGAATATTTTTCCACCTTAACCACATGTTGTACAGTGGAGCAATTTAATTTTCTTTCTTAGTTGAGGCTGCCTTAATAAACATAACAAAAATGCCAAGATTTATCCCACAACTAATTATAGAAACTATTACACTGGGATGACGGAGTTGACATGTTAAAGCTCTGACTGCAGAGACTTGTTTATATAAAACATAAAAAATATAAAACTTCCAGGACTATGTGTCCTACTGTGAGATCAACAATGAGCAGGAAATAGTAAGTGCTCCTCAGAATTGAAGATGACTTATTCAGAATTATAATAAATCCTGACGGAGTTGACACAAAATGAGAACACAACTTTGATAGGCATTTTTTATGGAAAATATAATTCAAGACTTACTTTTTGTATTGTTTGATATATTACAGATCTCTGCCTTTCAATTTAAATGTATATTTTTGAATTTGTTGCATTTTTAAACACTTTGTTTTGCAATTTTACATTATGACCTCATGCTGAGGACAGGCTGTGTTTACATGTATTTAAACAATACTAACAAAATTATTTAAAAATAGAAGCAATGAATGTCCTGAGTATCCAGATTTCCTTTAGATGTTACTGGCATTATTATTAATGCTCTCAACTCAGCTATCCGGAAGTAAATGGAATTGAACAGAATGCAGGTTGAATTTTATAATGCAATGACAAATGATAAAAACGCAACGATTGTCACAAACAGCGACGCAACACTCCGACTGATGTGTTCATAAACCAACAAATAAAACTGCACATAGACGGACGCGTCCTGTGTGAATGTTGCTTTACTCCTGGTGTATGCAGTGACAAATGGTTAAGAATTGTTTAGATGCTGAGATGAGAGTCCTTTCAGTATAAACACGGGACGCACCGAACAAAGGACTAGAATGGGTTCAGTTTGACACACTGAACACAAAGAAGCCCTCCTACCAGAGGGCGGAACTTTTACAAAGTTTAACTGAAGCACAGTTCGCTGCTCGTCTGTGAGCGGCATCAGTAACTGCAGTCGTCCCAGCTGAATTAACGGAGTCCAAAATCGCCCATGCACCGGATTCACAGACTTGATCATGCTGCATTATTTGCTTCGGACTGATGATGACCATTGCAGATCTCTGGCATAATAAATGCAGTAGCGAGCTTTTGTGTGATGGGTCCAAACTACCGATGCATTAGGCTGAGGGAAAAGTTGCTATTCAAACCATCTCCATTTAAATGGACTGTAGATGTACCAGGAGTGATCTGTCTTCTCCTCTGTGCAGTTTGACATGATGGTTCAGCTGGACTGCGGCATTAAAGTTTTGGGACCAGCAAGTTTTTCTCTGTACTTTGTGATAACAGCTGGGCTTCTGTCCATGCTCGAGAGCACAACATCGAGCGGATATAATCAAGACACAGGTGAGTGGGTTGAGCTTCTGTCTCATTACAGTCCCACGCCGTGATTTTCAGCATTTTTTGTCTCATTGTCAGTTGATGTGCGCGTGTGTGCACAATAGAGTTTGAAAGGCTGCAGTGCCCACAAAAAATGTTTTGGACACGTATTTATTAATTTATTTATTAAAGTGGCTTTTATTTTAGAGAAGGATAGCACAAGCACACTTTGCAAAATAATTCATAAAAAGTTTGCTTGGCTTATTTTAAAACAACATATAGACCTATGCTGTTTATTAAAGGTACACTATGTAACATTTTGTTCAAAATTAGCAATGCATCATCATTCCTTATTCCAAAACGTGTTTTTGTCTTACCCTGATTCACTAGCCTATTACAAGTGTTTAGCCTACATTTTAGACATGTCGGGATGGTTTTCGTGGGAAACTGAGTTGCTCCGGTGTCATGAGAAATCGAGCTTGTAATAAAACAAGAATCAACATTGGCTTGGCTTTTCGGAGAACTGAGGGATTTGAAATGTTGTAAAAGCAACATGGAGACCATGACTATTAATGGGTAAAGCTACAGTAACATCTTAGTCAGTTTGAGATGCATCTAGACTGGTTATATCTTAAGCCTAGTAGTGAATGTTTTATGAGCAGTAGGATAACTATTCATTTGCGCAGTCACGCAGAGCCGAAGCACAGCCAAAACAATGTCTTTCTGCAAAATGCATGCAGTTTCGTTTTTAACCGCTAGAGAGCTAAAAGTTAGGGTTAGTGTTGTTGTTGTCAAATGTAAGTTGGAGTTGGAGTACACACCTGTGGTTATTTTCCTAGGACACCTGAGTGAACTTGCAGGGAACTGAATTCACACATCCACAAAAAATCACTGCAACACCAGTTGATTAAGAGTAACTGCAAAAACGTTTCAGAAATGTGAAGTAGTTCTGGAAAAAACCCTATCATTTGCCACCTTTTATGTTTTATCATCTAATGCATTGACATTCATACATGTTAAGCGTTTTTAAGTGTAAAATACTTTTGGGATCATGTTACTTCTGACACTTCGATAAGCGTAAAGGCCCGTTCACACCAAGAACAATAACTATATTAGCGTCCACAAGCTCTGTTAATTATAAGTGCTGCAGTTTTGTCATTTGCCACTTGAAATACTCAAGCTCTTTAAAGCAGGATGGATTTTGATTGGCTGTCACTGTTTTTATCGTTCATCAGCTAGAAAAAATCGTTCTGAAAGTGATTCCAACTATATGGTTTCTCGGTTGTGGTGTGGACTCTGCTATTCTTTTATATTTAGAACGATTTTTATAACTAGTTATTGTCCTTGTTTGGCCCAGGTTTATGGCTTTAAGCTCTTACCTAATACCACTCTACCCCTGTCCTGTTCCCAGAGTTCTTTCTGAACTGTTTATATAGACCATAATTTGTGATGACACATGATGCATGATGTTGTTTTATTTTTTCTACTGGAACAATGATGTCATCTTCTTTGATTGGGTTATTTGTTGAGAATTTTGGACCACATTACTATGGTAGCTATCCACCATGCTACTATGTAATAAGATACTGGATATAATAATAATAATAAGTATTTGGAACTGCCTGTAATAAAATAATAATGCCTGTAATAAAAATAATTTGTAGCTGTTTCCCTCTGCTTCCACAATCATGTAGGTCAAAGTAACAGGGCTGCCAATGAACAGAGTTGAGTCATATTACAAAGATTGTTTACTGTCTTTACAGAATCTCCAGAGAAATGTAGGAATATGAATGCAGTCATGAGAAGATATTTTAGTCTTTACTATGCCACAGAATTGCTATAAATCCTTCTGTAAGCATTATTCTGGTCTGTTGTTTGAATAGAATGACAGACATCTGCTTGCTGTTATTATGAAAAGTCTGGGATTTGTTTAATGAATTATTAAATGTACAATTCAATTGCTTTGCAAGTCATAGGAATTTAAATGATTAGTCAGTTTAGCGCATTGTGCCTTTAGTGCATTGTTAGACAATAACAAATTGTGAATAACATAAAACTTTACTATTTTGTTGTTTGTAAAATGCAATCTATATACATTGTTTTTACATTTTATGAAGAAAAAGTAAGTGGTGCTTATCCATGCAAAACTTGCCACAACAATGCAGTTCTTATTGATTTCCAAGGCACCTAAGATGTTCAGAGTGGTTGTTCGCTAGTATTCTAGGATGATGGCATGATTTTGGTGGTTACTTGATGTTTACTTACTAGATTAAGTGAAAAGTCCATCTCTGCGATACTCTAGGGCTGGTTACACCAGCTGTAAGTTACAACTTAGCCTAGTCGTAAATGAGCGCTAAGTTTATGCACTATACTAAATATTTGAGTTTTGTACAATTGAACTTAGTTGAAGCGTAACCATATGTATAAACTAAATATTTATGGAAGCATCTAAACAGCAGTAATGGCTGGAATAATGAGCTCATGTTTTGCCTGACAGATTAATCCTTCAATTCAACTACATTTGAGAGAAATTTATGCGAATAGCAAAGTTATTTGCAGCTCTTCAGCACAGTGTCAATTTAAACAGTGCACTTTTATTTGTGCACGCCAAATAAAAAAGAAAAGAAAAAGAAAATAAATGTAATTTTCCCCCAGGTTATTGTATTAGTATTAATTTACTGCCCATTATTATTTTTATATACCATTCCTGAAGATTTATTATTAGGGGCCAAGCCCCGAAGATTTCTTATTATTATTCCTCCAAATGGGAGTCCATGGCAGCCCTATATGTCAAAGGAACAGGAGAAAATGATGAAATTTGGCACAATTGTAGAGATGGTCATGAATAGTCATTGGACCAATTTTGAGGTCTCTACAAAGAACTCTATAGCGCCACCACCAGTTCAAAAATTGAACTGAAATGGCTATAACTTTTGAACACTTTGTTCTAGAAAAATGAAATTTAGTACACCTGTTTCCTCTCTTCATGCATCACATTAAACATCTTACACTAAGACTCCACCCATTACAGTAGTGGCCATTTTGAAAAGTACAGTATTCAGTTTTTTCGCTACTCCTCCTTCAAAATTTGTCCAAAATCTGATCACGTTCTTTCGACTGAGCCGCACAGAAATGACTTTTTTATTCATCTTTGTTCAGAAGTTATGATGTCGCAAACTTAACGAGGTGGACCCAAAATTGGTTCAGAGGCTGTATCTCGGCCAAACTTTGAGCAATCAAAACGAAAATTGGTACGCTTCATCGGAACAGTACACCGGCAAACAACATTTACTTTGCCCCGCCTTCAAACACTGTAGTTGTAGCTGAGACTAAAAGAGTTTGTTTTGTGTTGTCGACATGTCGAGAAGATGTTGTTTTCTATGCTGCGAAGCAAATCCACTTTCAAATTCAGATATGGTACTGGCCGTTTGGTTTCTGACATGTTCTCTAAGCGGTCGACCAATCACAACAGACTGGGCTATCTGACCAATAAGAGCAGAGCAGGCTCTCTGAAAGGAGGGGTTTAGAGAGACCGAATCCTTGATCGAACCGTTTCAGACACTGTGAGAAAAGAGCTGATGCTGCAATGGATATTATGAGAAAATTAAAGTATTTTTTGACCTTGGATGCATGTTAACCTATTGTAGAAGACCTTCACAATAAATTAGGAATGTTTAAAATAGCATAATAAGGGCACTTTAAAACTTTAAAAGCTAAATGGTATTTATAACTATTTAACAGTTCCACTTCTGGTATGTGACAGTTTTAATCTTAATAGTTACCCTGTTGTTTTTGTAGGTAGTTCTCTTGATGGACTTCCAAACTATGAAGTTGTTCATCCTATCAGAGTGGATTCATCAGGACATTTTTTGTCCAATCATGTGTCCCACCGCGTGAGTCGAATTCGGAGGAGGGAGACGGCAAAAACCAAAGAGAGCCTGACCCAGGTTTTCTACCATCTGCAGTATGGTGGTCAGGACCTGCACTTTAACCTCACCCTAAACCCTTATCTACTAGCGCCTGGATTCCTCACGGAGCGGAGATACGGTGGCCTGCAAGGGTCTACATTACACAGTCATGGCCACTCTCTCTGCTACTTCCTGGGAGACGTCTGGAGCAGTACACTGATGTGGGGTCAAGCAGCTGTGAGCACCTGCAATGGCCTGGTGAGTCGATAAGCATGTTTGTATTTTGATGTTTCACATTTATTCCAATGGAGAACTGGCAATTTTCCAGCGGGACGAACGTCAGTGACCACTGGCAACAGGATGTAGGCGTGGCCAGCGACACGACAAAGTTGATTGTTGAGATACGTTCATATTTCAGTCGAACTGCACCAAAGTTCATTTAGAAACGGACCGAGACCCCTGAAAAGATGGGTCTTGGTCTATTTCTAAATGAACTCTGGTGCTCTTGTTTGTTGCGCACCAGGGTTCAGATGGCAGCGTTCACACTTATTCAAATGAACCAGTACAACCAGTAGTTCTGATTGGCTGTGATTTTTGATTGATTTGGTTGTGAGTGCAGTGCGCTTGCAGAGAGACTCCGCCCACATGCTCTTCTGATTGGCTGTGATTTTTGATTTATTTTGGATGTGAGTGCAGTGCACTTGCAGAGAGACTCCGCCCACACACTCTTCTGATTGGCTGTGATTTTTGATTTATTTTGGATGTGAGTGCAGTGCGCTTGCAGAGAGACTCCGCCCACACACTCTTCTGATTGGCTGTGATTTTTGATTGATTTGGTTGTGAGTGCAGTGCGCTTGCAGAGAGACTCCGCCCACACGTTCTTCTGATTGGCTGTGATTTTTGATTGATTTGGTTGTGAGTGCAGTGCGCTTGCAGAGAGACTCCGCCCACACGTTCTTCTGATTGGCTGTGATTTTTGATTGATTTGGTTGTGAGTGCAGTGCGCTTGCAGAGAGACTCCGCCCACACGTTCTTCTGATTGGCTGTGATTTTTGATTGATTTGGTTGTGAGTGCAGTGCGCTTGCAGAGAGACTCCGCCCATAGGCTCTTCTGATTGGCTGTGATTTTTGATTGATTTGGTTGTGAGTGCAGTGCGCTTGCAGAGAGACTCCGCCCACACGCTCTTCTGATTGGCTGTGATTTTTGATTGATTTGGTTGTGAGTGCAGTGCGCTTGCAGAGAGACTCCGCCCACAGGCTCTTCTGATTGGCTGTGATTTTTGATTGATTTGGTTGTGAGTGCAGTGCGCTTGCAGAGAGACTCCGCCCACAGGCTCTTCTGATTGGCTGTGATTTTTGATTGATTTGGTTGTGAGTGCAGTGCGCTTGCAGAGAGACTCCGCCCATAGGCTCTTCTGATTGGCTGTGATTTTTGATTGATTTGGTTGTGAGTGCAGTGCGCTTGCAGAGAGACTCCGCCCACACGTTCTTCTGATTGGCTGTGATTTTTGATTGATTTGGTTGTGAGTGCAGTGCGCTTGCAGAGAGACTCCGCCCACAGGCTCTTCTGATTGGCTGTGATTTTTGATTGATTTGGTTGTGAGTGCAGTGCGCTTGCAGAGAGACTCCGCCCACACGTTCTTCTGATTGGCTGTGATTTTTGATTGATTTGGTTGTGAGTGCAGTGCGCTTGCAGAGAGACTCCGCCCACACGTTCTTCTGATTGGCTGTGATTTTTGATTGATTTGGTTGTGAGTGCAGTGCGCTTGCAGAGAGACTCCGCCCACACGTTCTTCTGATTGGCTGTGATTTTTGATTGATTTGGTTGTGAGTGCAGTGCGCTTGCAGAGAGACTCCGCCCACACGTTCTTCTGATTGGCTGTGATTTTTGATTGATTTGGTTGTGAGTGCAGTGCACTTGCAGAGAGACTCCGCCCACAGGCTCTTCTGATTGGCTGTGATTTTTGATTGATTTGGTTGTGAGTGCAGTGCGCTTGCAGAGACTCTTGCTGCATTCACGCCACTGTGTAATTACCGTAATTTTGAGATGACAACACGTGACGTTATATTCGGAGCTATTCACGTCCTTGGACTGGGAATTATGCGTTTCTATGGCACCACTATCAACGCCTAAATGAATCTACAGCGGTCATGTGGTACAGCGACCACGTGGTACACGTGGGAGCTTTCAGAGAACTCCCAACTTACAAACTGTAATTACGAGCCGTACAAGGACGTGAACACTTTTTACGAGCCAGAATCTCGTAGTTACAGTAATTACGATATGGTGTGATCGCACCTTCTGTCCACACGCTCTTCTGATTGGCTGTGACTTTTGATCATGTCACATCTGGTGTGGACAGACAAAGTGCTTGTATTCAGAAGATTTCAGTTTTATGTAGTTGTTTTAATAATTTTAGTTATTTAAGTTAAACAATGAAAATGAGAAATGTTTCCTTGGCAACTAGCTGAAATAAAATAATTCTTTTGTATTTTATTTTATTTCAGTCGAGGCTTGTTTTATTTTTAGTTTCAGTAGACTATAATGAGTGATAATAATTATGTAATAATAAGTATGTGCCAAAAGTGAATGTGTACCTAAGCTGTTTCATTTTGTGCCATGTTTCTTTGACCTTCTGTTCTCTCTAGACAGGGCTGTTCAAGCTCTCAGAAGAGGAATTCTTCATTAGTCCGCTGGAGACGACACGAGAAGAGTCGGCCCCACAGGCTCACGCCATCTATAAGAGACATGCTGTCCAATCAGAACGCCAGCTGGTGCAGCCTCTGTTTGGGGAGCACACAGCTAACGCGACCTGTGGGGTCAGAGGTGAGACTTTGTGATTTACTATGTTTCCATCCCCCTATTTTTATGCACATTTTGGGATATGGCATAAAAATCTAAAAAACGTTTATAACTTGGCTTTCCAAAACGGAGTGCTGCAAAAGCTCCTACAAGTTTATCCTTAACCATCGATCTCATAATATCATGTTCAGCTGACACCTGGGCACGTGCTGACAGTCTTTTTTGCAGCAGGTATGATTTTATTAGGGCTGCCCTTAACTAAAGATTTTTCTAGTCAACTAATAGTCTTTCATTTAAGCGATTAGTAGACTAATTGCACGTGTATAAGCCATATAAATCATAATGAGCCTTTAATTGCCTATAAATAATACATAGTCTAACCAGCGCTCAAGAACACACATAAAGCTTGCACCGGCAAAAGTAATGATTATGAATGTGTTGTGAAAAAACAACAAGGAGACTGTCTAAACATTTTAATCATTTATTGATAATGTTTTCTGTGTTTTCGGCTGCAGAGATTAAGTCGACGATGCTGACTCGTCATCTCCGCAGTAGTGGACGCGCCTATATGCACGTTTACATAATCTGAGAATATTTGTTTTCTGCTTGAATTGGTTGACAATCTCTTGACATTTCAAGCTTTCTATAGATGTATTTCTCATGTCTGTGAGGCAAGTATACACTGAGTTTTGGTTTATTTTTGTGACGCGCTCCAGTTCACAGAGACCGAGACGGCAGAAAGTGCATCCTGTTTTCTTTATTTTACAAAAGCACAACGTTTTCTTGTCATTGTGAGTTTACACAAATAAAAGTTTATGTGAATGATGTATTACTCTTATCTGTATGACCAAAAATGGTGGAGTATTTTAGCAGTTGTTTCCGCTGTTATCAGGAAAAAATGCAAGTGATCGCACCAGCGCCTGCAGTAAGCACGTTGATTTATCTAGGTTAACGTTAGAGCAAGCGGCCATGTAAAGTTGCTACTACTTGGATGTTTCAAATGATAAGCCATATTTGAGGTCGATGGATGATAGGCGAACATTTATCAGCCGCGGGTGCGAGATATAAATATAGGCAATCATTGATTTAACGAGTGAGTAATTCAATCATTCAGTCAAATGATTAGTTCAAAACGCGGACTCCTTCAGTTTCTCAGAGACACGCAATGGCTCTATTGTAGATTTGTTGAGAAATAGAGCAAAAACAGACAAGGTTCTAAGTCTAAAATGAAAGTCACCTAACATTAACTTCTTGTTATTGAACTGTTGTATAAAATCAATAGGCTATCACATTTGCAATTGTGCTGATATTCGGGAAAATGGCACTATATCCTGTTAGAAATATTAAAAACAAGAACTCATACAGGGACATTTTTGCCCCATATATCTTGATTTTTGGAGGGCATTTTTATTAATTTTGGTGCCATTTTTGCCCCAAGCCCATTGATGTTAAGCGCAGTTGAAATTCATTTATTATATACGAAAAAGACCCACAATGGCTTCTCCTACTGCAGCAACTTCCATTTTTCTTAGTGATAATTGGCGGCAGTTTATCAGGAAGTGACGATTTTGTCCTCTTCGACTCACTGGATGCTTTATTTGCAAATGTTTTATGCGATGTTCCAATTTTGCAGTTAAATTCGCAGCTTTGGATGGAAACGCAGCTAATGAGGCTAAATAATTTTGGCCAGATGTCTTTTAAGATTAAATCACATCATTCACTTCATCCAGTGTGATTTCTGACTCTCTTAAATCCTTTAGGAGAGGCAGAGAAGGTGGAGAGGCAAAGAGAGCGCTGGGAGAGACGGCAACGTCGCAGACGGATTAGACAGCGCTCCATAAGCACTGAGAAGTGGGTAGAGACTCTGGTAGTGGCTGATTCTAAAATGGTGGAGTACCATGGACGCAAAGGAGTTGTGAGCTATGTGCTCTCCGTCATGAATATTGTGAGTAACAGTCCTATCTATAATTCATGGCAAGCATCACTATTACTGTTGCTCATATTTTAATTCTGTCATCAATTACTCACTTGCATGTCGTTTCAAATCCAGACGATTTATCCACAAGTAACTGTGTGCAACGTAAACTGTAACTGACTGTCATAAAACTCTGAATGCTGGCCACTGGCGTCACTGCCATTAAATGATAGGCTGAGGTGCCTCAAGTGATCCAAGTTAGCCGTTACGCTTTTTCAGACCCTCTCATCTCCCAATAATAAGATAATCTCTGCTTAAATGTGCTGGCGTGATGCATGAAGGTGAACCAAAAAAACAGTTTTTTTGCGCATCAAGCAAGCATGCCGTTTACCAAATTTCCGAAGATGAATGAAAGTCTTACGGTTTTGGAATGTCAAATTACTAACCCTCATGTCGTTCCAAACCTGTGTGCATTTCTTTCTTCAAACACAAAAGATGCTATTTTTAAAAATGTCTCAGTGTTTTGTTTCTTGTCCATACAATGAAAGTCAGTGGGGTCCAGTGTTCTTTTGGACCACATTGGTCGGACCACTTTTGTGTTCTACAGAAGAAAGTCATACAGGTTTGGAATGACATGAATGTAAGCAAATTCATTTTAATTTTGGGGGGAACTAGCCTTGAACTCTTAAAGGAACACTCCACTTTTTTTGAAAGTAGGCTCATTTTCCAACTCCCCTAGAGTTAAACTGTTGAGTTTTACCGTTTTCGAATCCATTCAGCCGATCTCCAGGTCTGGCGGTACCACTTTTAGCATAGCTTAGCATAGTTCATTGAATCTGATTAGACCGTTAGCATCTCGTTAAAAATGACCAAAGAGTTTCAATATTTTTCCTATTTAAAACTTGACTCTTCTATAGTTACATCGTGCACTAAGACCGACGGAAAATTAAAAGTTGCGATTTTCTAGGCCGATATGACCAGGAACTATACTATCATTCCGGCGTAATAATCAAGGAACTTTGCTGCCATACCATGGGTGCAGCAGGCACAATGATGTTACGCAGCGTCTCTCACAAATGTCTCCATGGTTGCAAGGCACGCTCCCTGTGCAAGCAGGGGGTCACAGGCGCTGCGTAATAAAAAAATATTGAAACTCTTTGGTCATTTTTTAACGAGATGCTAACGGTCTAATCAGATTCAATGAACTATGCTAAGCTATGCTAAAAGTGGTACCGCCAGACCCGGAGATCGGCTGAAAGGATTCGAAAACGGTAAAACTCAACAGTTTAACTCTAGGGGAGTTGGAAAATGAGCCTACTTTCAAAAAAAGTGGAGTGTTCCTTTAAAAGTGCCGTACGAAAGATTTGGCCCTCTAGCGGTTGAGATATAAAACTGGGCAATTCCAGCATTATGGACGTGACATTTGCAGTCAAAACTTGAAATATAAATTCTCAGAGAATGCATTTAATGCCAACATATTAAACCGTCTGTTTATATATTCATAGTCCCTTATTAAAGGAGTCCAGACATTAGAAAAATGTCCGTCTGTACAATCGTTTTATATTTTAGATGAGGGAAATATACATGCATTACAGACATGACAAAAGTCACCAAGTTTTAGGTGTCAACATATTTTTTAAGAATTCTGTGAATTACACTGCGCAAACCAAAAGTAATTCTGCCCACCGAATGAAGAAGGGTTGGCTCTCCACAGAGCATAAAATAATAATTTTATTTCATTTTTCACATTTATGAGGAAAAAACAATGTTACGGACCGCTCTGCAACCGGTGGGGTGCCGAATTCCTACCCCTGCCAAATTATTACCCTCCTAGTATTGTTAGGTTTAGGATTAAGTGTGGGGGAGGGGTTAGGATTAGGGGTGGGGTTAGGATTAGCCAATCAGATAGCGACTTCAGCGAGGGGGGTAATAATTTGGCAGGGAGTCGAAATTCGGCACAACACCGGCACAGAAGACTGCTTTAAAACGTTCACAGAGACCTCAAGCGGGAATTTAAACCACCACATGTTGATATCTGGGATACCAGTATGGTAAGACTGCAGAAATAATCAACCTTATACTAAACTTTATACAACTTTATACCCTGTAGGTCTATTGCAAATGGTTATGGATTATTTCTCATGTTGACAAGCGTGTGTGTTGTTCAAGAATCAATTTAGAGACCATGATTTTCCTTCTAACAGAACTGCATGCTAAAATACATTAACAAATATTAATGTTTATCATAAAGCAGTTTAAAATCGCTGGTTTTCCCCACAGTCAGGTGAACCGATTGACACTATTGTCACTCGCAATCATGTCAGTTTTATGTTTTGTCTAAATGATCGCACGGTTTTCGGCTAGTTTGCGCAGTTTAAAGCAAAGTCTTGAGTCAAAATTATCACATTTTATTTCAAGTCAAAATTATTGCAATATTATTATTATTATTATTATTTTGAGTTAGTCAAGAACCCAAGGGTTCAATATAGAACCCCATTAAACCTATTTCTAAGCGTGTAGAGTCTTGCAGAAGGACTCTTTTGACTTACCTAATGTTAACCCTAGCCATTCAATTGATGGTTTTAAAGTGCCTCTATTATGCTATTTTAAATGTTCCAAATTTTGTTTTGGAGTCTCCTACAAGAGGTTTACATGCATCCAAGGTCACAAAAAACACTTTAATTTTCTCATAATATACATTGCAGTATCAGCTCTTTTCTCACAGTGTCTGAAGCGGTTCATTAAAGGATTCGGTCTCTCTAAACCCCTCCTTTCACAGAGA
Organism: Mylopharyngodon piceus; assembly: GCA_039654765.1. Taxonomy (NCBI): domain Eukaryota; kingdom Metazoa; phylum Chordata; class Actinopteri; order Cypriniformes; family Xenocyprididae; genus Mylopharyngodon; species Mylopharyngodon piceus. The sequence continues at coordinate 45,942,702 of CM077442.1, forward strand.
TTCCTCTGCTTTGATTGGTCAAATGGCCCAGTCTGTTGTGATTGGTCAACTATGGCGTCGGTTTTACCGTATCAGTTCCAGCCCGAGTCTTTATACTTTGGACGTACATCAAAGTGGATTTGCTTTTGCAGTACTGAAAACAGAGTCTTATCGACACGAACAACACAAACCAAACTCTTCCAGTCTCAGCTACAACTACAGCGTCTGAGGGTGGGGCAAAGTAGATTCACCAGTAGCCAATGAAGACCATAGGCTGGCATTATGCAAATTTGTTACAATCCTGCACAGATGTGTTACGGAAGTGAGACTGGAATTACTGATGACTCAAATTCTTTCTTTTATTAGTCAATAACTTTATTTGTCATGCACTTTGATCTTTAAAACTTTGCAGACCTTTTACATTCTCAAACAGCTGTATTACACCCTAGGTAATAGCATAATAGGGGCACTTTAAGCAACAACCTAAAACACCCTAGCATTGTTGTGGCAGCTTCCACTTCTCACATTTTCTTTTATATACACTATCTTTTCAAATACTGTTGTTTGTACTGTTAATCCAGTTTATGTTAATTTCTAAGTAGTGCCAACTTGTAATCATAAGATCCAAGTTATGATTAGACTCGTTTCTAAAGTAAATAATAATTTGTCATTCATGTTCCCTCTTAGTTTCCACCTGGTCAGGAACACCCAAAAAAAGAATTCCAAAAGTTTCCAAATCCACACTTTTCGTTTATTTTCTTAACTCTGATCCTCGTTTCCTCTCTTTAGCTTTCACCTCCTCAAATAGCGACAATGTGCCTTTAAGCAGCTCTAAATCTGTTAGTTGCTCCTGAGTTGAATCCAAGTCAGCTGACTGTGTTACAGATCCAGTCTGTTAGGTACATTTTCCAAAATATACTCTGTATGGTTTGTCTGGCTTCTGTTTTTGAGGAGGGAAAAGCCCCACAAGGGAAAAAGTTTTCCATTCCAGACACCTGGTTGGTATAGAAGAACATTCTATAAAGGGGAAACATTCCATTATCCTCAGTTTCCTGTCAGGCAGCTTCTCCTGTCGGTCTGTCCTACTGCTGGCAACATGAGTTGGCAGAGGTTTAGGTCTGGCAATATAAACTCATTGCTGCTGTATTTGAGTTGTTTTTATATATTGCTGAGCAGGTTGAAGAAGGTAATGATTCAGAACCTAATTTTCAAAGTTAGACACAAAGCCTGTTTAACTATGTTTAGCTCTGTTTCACATTTTAGTGAGAGCCTTACTGTCTGCTGGCAGCTACATTCTAAAGGTACAGTCACGCTTACCATTGTCCGGCAAATTTTTGCGGGCAAAATCCAGTCATTTCAATAGGAATCCACATGATTTTGTAACCGATTCACCACGTTGACCAACAGAAAGCAGGTTTATTTGAAACCAAGCTGCGTTTCATACATCACTACTCTCTTAAAAATAAAGAGAGGTCATTTTTGGAACCTTTCAGCAATTAGTTCTTTTAAAGTACCATTTTGTTTTTCTTAGTGTGAAGAACTTTTTAATATTCTAAAGAACCTTTTGTGGAATGGAAAGGTTCCAAGATGGATGCCAATAAAGAATCTTTATTTTTTAGAGTATTGGCAAAGGACATTTTTTGAGATTTCACCAACGTTTTGCACACAGCAAAATCCCCAGAGTTAAATCAACTCTGCGCAGAGTATATATGGTCCCTCTCTAAATAGTGTTAAAGTAACACTGAAGCAGAGTTAACGTTAATGAGATAATTAAGCGATTAAGTAAGTGATGATTGAGCATTAGTGATGAACACCTGCTGTTAACAAGCAGAATCACTGAAGAAAAGAGAAACACAAAACTACAACTGACTTTAACTCTGTTTCAGTGTTACTTTAACACTATTTAGAGAGGGACCATATGTACTATAAGCAGAGTTGATTTAACTCTGGGGATTTTGCTGTGCAGCTTATGAAGTTTCTTAACGGATCCTCATTAATTACTGATTTGGAACATAACCAGCAGAGTTTGTGCTGCACGCAGTTAATTTCAGTCACATTTTCAGCATGATCTAAGCTAACAACATGATATTGCTAAATAAAAAATGCATACAAATATTGGGTAAAATAGTCAATTTCTCTCAGCTAACCTTTTACTGTGCTGTCTGGAAGCACCGAATCTTTGATCTTTTCTTTCGAGTGTTCCAACTTCCAACACATGTTAATCTGAAGTGATTTTTCATCAACTGCAAAAAGAGCCCACCCTGAAGTCTCTATGATATTCTGGTCTCTATATAGGCTATGGCTCAGGTATCTCATTAAATAAGTCCTAAATAAGCTGATGTGTTTTATCATCCGTCATACAAAAATGGTTAGCCTAATTGCTAGGGCTGGGCAGTATATTGAGTTTTTACAATATATCGATAGCTATATTTTTTATAAATGATATAGGATGAGGCAATACCGTTTACATCGATATACAGTAGTTTGATATGTGTGCATTTGAAAAAACAGCGGAGGACACAGAGTGAGCTGCATAATTCAATTTGTCGTAAACATGAGACATGCTTTAAAGGCTTCAAAATGACTTGTAAGATATAGTTAACACGTAGCTTACCCCGTAAGGTACAGATAGGCCTTCTTGTGCTGTTTAATGTGTTTTGAGATGTGTTTTCCTCAGTGCGTAACTTACATTTCACAAGTCTATTCTCTCTTTTCAGTCTGATCATTTATTTCTAATATATGTGTAGCCTTCTAACCTAATGCTTGCAGTTTAATACATAAGTGTGTCTTTATAGAAATTTTATAATATATATTATTAACTTTCACTGCTTGGATCCCTAATTACAATGACTAATAAATGCAAGTTTAAAGTTAAATTCATTTGTTTTATATCTCTAACCTGGCTAAATATATCTGCCAGTATATTCCACGCAAGCTTGATCACTGTAACTGTAACATTAGCACCTGAAACCTGTAAAATATAAAGTTAAGCAGCCTTTGAGTGTGTCGCAGTCTCAAAGATCAGATTAATGTCTGCAGAAGTTGCTTCACCTCAAAAGGACAGAACAGCATCAAAGGTGCTTCATTAATTCACTGGAACATTTTGTAATGAGCACCACAGAAGCATAGAAAATGCCTCTCACATTTCAGACCGCATTTACCTCAAGGAGAGCTTTGATGCGAGAGCAGAACTTCACCTACAGAAGCTCTGTTTGTGCTAATCTCCTTAGTTCAGTATCAGTTTGTCAGTCAATATGAAGTTATTTCTGTGACTTATTTTGGTTACTTCTCTGCATAGGAATTCCTGGAGCTTCAGCTCCCCTGTCTTTCATCTAAGCCCCTGTAAAGATCTGCGATGAATTCAGCTGTCAGCGCCCTTAAAAGTCTGTGATTATGTGATCTCTCTTCACATTTTCTGAAAACAGCATCTCTGGGATTTCACTCTGAATCCTCCCCTTGCCATTCATTAAAAACTTTAAAACATTAAGTATTATCGTTCCCACCAAATCATAGGCAACAACATAAGGCTCCGCACACAGCTGTCACATACACTATCCATTTCTCTAGCTTTCATCCAAATACTCTCCGTTCCAGTGAAATCACAAATTAAACAGCTGATTCTGTCCATTTTTTATGAGTTTTTGAGTCGCAATGGATAGATCACTGTAGTAGAAGTGTTGCAATATTTGTTTGGCTTCAAATCTAGATGACATTTTAGATGATATTTAAACTATTTACATTTTCATATGTGAGAATGCTTTGTTTTATAGGTGGCAGGGTTGTTTCGGGATGCCAGCATCGGAAATGCCATCAACATTGCTGTCGTGCGTCTCATTCTGCTGGAAAAGGATGAGGTAAGTGAGATGACAGCGCAGCCATGCAAACCCTTGCTCTAAAAATACACAGCAGACGTTCTGAATCAACGTCAATGCTGCAATGCTGAAAAAATCTGCCAAAAGCATCAGTTAAACTTGGTGGTGGTAAATTTTCCACTTAGTTGCCACTGTTAGAAAACAAAAAATCACACAAGATGTTGTATTTGATTTGAATCACATACTTCACATATTATTCTTACAATGTGGCTTCATTTTAAGCCTAAATGTAATTATTTATTTGCTTGCCAAAGCCTATTTTTACTCGCATTTGCTGCCTGGTGAGTTAATTATGGGCTAAGCACCAAAGCACTATTGTAATCGTTGGCGTTCTTCTTATTATTCTTCTCTTTCCACACTTGAGTCAATGGCAGCCCATAGAACGGTATGGTAAAAAGTTGTGAAATTTGGCACACTGATAGAGGACAGTCTGATATGTCACCATAGCGAATTTGGAGTCTCTAACTCAATCCCTCTAGCGCCACCAACTGTCCAAAGTAGCACTCACGTTTATGCTAATAACTTTTGAACCGTAACGGCTAGAAACAAATTCAAATCCTATGACATCAATTTCCGACATTTTGAATTTTCCAGAAAAACTGGTCTCATTAGATTTAGGGTGACATGCTGAGTTGAACGATACCCAATTTTCCCATATCGGCCATTTTGGCTGTCGGCCATTTTGAATTTTGTGCTAAAATTCTGTATTTTGTGAACGCATTAGCATACCATTACAAAACTCGGTATGGGTCTTCGACACCATGCCCCTGACAATACTCAAAAAGTTTTGTGGCAGCGCCACCTTCTGGTCAAAAGTTATAATGAAATTTACAAAAATGCTAATAACTTTTGACTATATTAACCTATTGTAATGAATAGATTTCTTAGATACCAATTTTGCCATAGTCTGCTGAACTTCCTGTCCGCCATTTTTTTTTTCGTTAAAAAACTACTTTTTCAAGCTCCTCCTAGACCGTTTGTCCGATTTTCACCAAATTTGAGTCCGATCACCTTCAGACCATGCTGGCAAAAAGTTATGGATTTTGCGTTGATAGACAAAACTTTTTTCGTAAAGCGCAGCAACAATTTTGAGGCATGATGCCAAAATGACTCTGAAGCTGTATCTCTGCACTGCTTTGCCCTATCGACACCAAACTTTGCATGTTTCGTTGTCACATTACTCTGACCACACCACATCAGTTTGGTCACAGTGACACCTATTGGTCGACTGTGATAAACCTTTCAATCATATTTCGCAATTCCTATTTTCTAATGATTTTTCAGCCAATTTGCCTAAAATCATCTTAAAATGTCGTTACTTGCTTGTTGTTGCAGCTGGTCTGATGCTCCCATGCTTGGCCCCGATAATTGCTGCTTGAAGCTATATTTATTATTATTAATTATATTATTACGAGATTAGAGACAGGAGTCACTCCTGAAATGTGTTGACATAGTGATAACCATAAAAAGAGTTTGGAATCAAGGCTGCAAACAAGAAACATGAATAAATACTGTTTATTTGGTCATTTGGTGTTAGTTTCTTCTGTCCAAAATAATATTAATATTAACCCGTGGACCACAGGTCTGTTGAGAACAACTACAGTGAAGAAAACAGACTTGTCATGACAGAAATTCCCAAGACATCCTTGTGATTTGTTTGCTCCACATCTGGAGAACAGAGACACACATCTCTGATGTGCTTTTAAATACGTCTTTTAACATCTAGTTGTTCAGTTTGTTTCTGTACACACTACGTAGACTTTATGTAAATATGGTTGTCATCCCTGTAAATAAACAAATTCAAACAGGATTAATCACTCGGAAGAACAGTTTTCCACTGCTCAGTGTGTTTGTGTCTTGAATCTGTGGGACAGAAGAAGCAGCATGAAGATGCTGTAAATTCTGTGCTGTTTTATTAAAGGGATAGTTCACCCAAAAATTAAAATTTTGTCATTACTCACTCAAGTTGTATCAAACATGTATGAGTTTCTTTCTTCTGTTGAACACAAAAGAAGATATTTTAAAGAATTTCGGCAACCGGACAGTTGACGGTACCCATTGACTTCCATAGTATTTTTTTCCTACTATGGAAGTCAATTAGTGCCGTCAACTGTCTGCTTACCAACATTCTTTTAATTGCTATGAATTGATAAACCTGCAAATTAACATGGGCATGTATTCAAATCCTGAAGTCTCTGGTCAGAGGTCATTTTTGAGGTGATTTCTCCATGTGATGTATGAATTAAAGAAATTACTCGCCCTCATGTTCGGTTTATTCACATGTAAGCATTGATTGTGCACATGCATAGAGCACATCAAACATGGTAAATGGAAACACAACTGTGCTTGCTTGATGTGAGGAGGGAACAAACTTCACTGGTTCTTGTGGAATAGCGATAGTGTCTCTTCAGAAGACTTGAAGCTATGGTTTTGGGAAACACTGAATCTTTGATCTATGTTGGTAACGCCAGAACTTGTGACCGTAGTTAGCTAACAATGCTTTTAAGAAATGCGCTCCAGATTGGTTTGAAATGCCATGTGCTCAAATATGCCTTCTTCAAATAAGCACATGAGAATCAATTTATAAATTGTAATCTGTAAATGCCACAGACAACCAAATATAGAAAGATTTTCCTTAAAATTTAGCTTTTTTTTTTTTGCATTGAGGTTACAATCACATTTGCACATTTGCATATTACTATATGCAAACCCCCCATTTTCACCTTATAAGGTGAATACATATTAGAGTTGTATTATTACTTTTATAAACTCTCATTTTACAACATCACACCTTCAATAAAAGCTGCAATAAAACTGCCTTTCACACAAGTTTAATAATTAAACTGTATTTTTTCTTTAAACTCAATTATTATATTTCCTACTTCATGGATGCTAATACAGTTTTCCTTTATATATTTAATACTTTCATTTATTATCAGGAGGATCTGAAAATCACCCATCATGCAGACAACAGCCTGAACAGCTTCTGTAAGTGGCAGAAAGGCATTAATATGAAGGACGACGATCATCCAGTTCATCATGATGTGGCTGTCCTGATTACTAGGTACACATGGCCTAACTGTAACCAGTTTTACATCTCTCTTTACATATATAATACATGCATTAACCCTTTTCTGTGTCACAGGAAGGACATTTGTGCCGCCATCAATAAGCCTTGTGAGACACTGGGACTGTCTCATGTGGCTGGAATGTGTCAACCTCATCGCAGCTGCAGCATCAATGAAGACACGGGCCTGACTCTGGCGTTTACAGTAGCACATGAGCTCGGACACAAGTAAGTCCCGACTGTGTTTGTGAACTTTGTGTGTTTTTGACACAACCTTGTGTGAATTTGACAGTTTAAGTGCAATAAAACGTGTAAGAGAAATCAGTTTGACCGTCTGACAGGCAGCTTTCTGTGCGCGTGCTTCGGATTTGTGCGCTCAGAAAACCATATATCATAAGTTTAAACTGTTTAAACGCATGCAAATAATTAACTTTCATGATTAGGAAGAACTGCAGTGTCACGTGAGCGTGATCGCGATAGAGATGATAATCAAAACCAAACACATGTTTTGTTAGTTTTTGGCAGAGTATCCGAGGCAGGAGTTGTACAGGCTCCGCCCTCTTCTGAGAAAACGGGGCGGGGAGCAGCAGCTCATTTGCATTTAAAGATACATGCAGAAAAACAACATGTTTTTCCTTCTGCAACACAGTATAATAAATGACTTGTATTACATCTTAAAGTCAGCATAAAACGGAAGTTGCAATAGTCTTTTCTTCTCTATTGTGACATATATCCCAGTGAAACGGCTTCTGGAACATTTTGGTTTCATGGTGACTTTAAATATTTTATCTATTGCTTTTTAAACATTGATGTAATTTCCATGTGTGTGTGTGTGTATATATATATATATATATATATATATATATATATTATCCATTAATTCAGGGGTTCCCACATTGCAGCCAAACCCCTTATAGACGTAAAATATTTACATGATTTGTCAGGTTTATGTTCTGTTTTGGTTTAGTTTTGTGTTCCCAGTTCCTGAGTTTATCTTCCTAGTTGACTTGCGCTGTGTCCAAAATAGAATACTTCCCTACTTTAAAATATGCGAAAAACAGTACGCCTAAAGAGTAGTGTGTCCGAATACATAGTATTCAAAAAACAGTACCCGTATGACCTACTACTTCCGGCGAGATTCTGAAGTGTGCATACGATGGACACTTTACTATCCCATGAGGCCACGGGAGAGGATTTGTGAATGGAAGTGAAGCGACGCAACTGATGCTGGTAGGTCACATGATAATGATAATTCATACTACTCATATTCATACTATATAGACTGTACTTTTTTAACGGTCGCAAAGTAAATTCAAATTCAAATGTAGTACCGACTCAGTACATGATTTCAGACACAGCGTAAGTCAACTAAGGAAGAGAGGAAATAAACACAGGAACTGGAAACTCAAAACAGAACATAAACTTGACACCCCTGAGATTTTAAGTTAATGTTTCAATAATTGAACGACACATGTGCATGTTTGTGGTCTTCTGATGTTGGTTAATGCTCACATGATATAGGCTACAAGTAAAAATAAAATATTTTTTTTCAGTAAGAGTTTTATTTTGGTTGTTTATATTTTACAATATTTATATTTAGGGCTGCACATATATTGGGCTTGTTATTATTGTTGTTTTAACTAAAATTATAAAAATGAAGATATAAATATAGCACTATTGTAAATTATAATTGCCCTGTAAAATAAAAAATATATATTTTATAATTATAGGCCTAATAATAATTTTATTTTACACTGCAAGCTACAATTATCTTAAATAATTCACTTTCAAACATTCAAATCTTTTTTTAAAGTTTTTATTTTGCTGAATTACTGGTAAAATCCTGTAAACTTCCACAGAAAAGTTGGAAATAAAGTGAACCTGGTGAAGTGAAACATGCAGTGCAACAGATTATATATATATATATATATATTTTTTTAATTAAATCGCAACCTTTGATTTTATAGTTGCACTAAGCTTTATTTTAATTTTACATTCAATTTAATTATTAGCTTTTCATCAACTCCTGATTCCCCTGCATTTCCCTCACAAACACCCAACAAGCAAAACCCTGCATTCATTCATTGATGGATAATTAATTAATGAATAGTCTTTTCTTTTTTTTTTAATTATCCAAAAAAAAAAAGAAATTAATGCATACTGTAGACACATCTGACTACAAAACTCCTTTAGATCAAAAGGTTTCCAAGAACACAAGTAATAATGTAATATAATGTAATAATGCCTGCTCAGTGTATGTTTTATAATGACATGGTTTTATACTGAACCATCATCTCAAACATCTATTTTGTAAATAATTCAAGTGTAACCATAACCAAATACTGTTATTAAACCCTTTCAATTATAATTTAGGTGCTACCTATTGCATTACAATTTTATCAAACTATAGCAATGCGTTCAAACATATTTTGCTATTGTAGCTGCGTTTGTTTCCGTCACTGGTGTAAGCAGCAGCAGGTGATAATAGACAAGAAATGTACAGTTTTACACCATCATGCTGATGACGTTTCTTTAGCCATCTATCAATCCTGCTTCATATGTAAATTGCTCATTTTGTGTGGCTCTCAAAGTCGAGGTGTCTTTGATGAAACATGCATTAGTTCTGTGGCATTTACACACACTTTACTGGAGGCAGTATGAGGCCATCACACACTGAATATTCTCTCACATTTTTCTTCAGTAGAAAGCTTTTTTTTTTTTTTTACATCTTTCTGGTTCCAATCACAGTTTCAGGAATTTTAGCCAGCATCTCTCCAGCTATATTTCATTCAGATCTGTTTGATTCATTGTGTTTAGTTTCCTTCAAGATAATGTGAAATAGTTTTAAGACAGTCAGTGTTGGTTCCAGACCATTATGTAAATGAAGACTGCCTGAAAATGACTTCTGAAGCCTAATGGATGTATAGGAGCAGAAACTGGGATTTTATTTCTCTTCACAGAAGTGTTTCTATTAAATGACAGCCTGCCGTATTAGAGACTTGTGCTCAGACTTCGAGTTTGTTTGATCTCGTGCCGCTTGGTCTGCCGCACATGCCTTTTAAAAATGTTTGTGGTCACACCACATGGAAATATAAACAATGATATCATGATAAACAGTCGAGCACAGCGGGACTCAAAAACAGCAGCTTGACGGCCCAGTGAGGGTCTCTAGTGAACTGTGCATCTAGACTGCTATTGTTGAGACAGCAGGCTTTGTGATGTATGGGAAAATGTGAATTTCCACAATGTACATTTTAAGAAATGTTCAAAACAAGCTCTAGCAACAACATCTGTATACACTCTAAAAAATGCTGGGTTAAAAACAACCCAAGTTGGGTTAAATATGGACAAACCCAGCGATTGGGTTGTTTTGACCCAGAGGTTGGGTTAAATGTGGACAAACCCAGCGTTTGGGTTGTTTTGACCCAGAGGTTGGGTTAAATGTGGACAAACCCAGCGATTGGGTTGTTTTGACCCAGCAGTTAGGTTAAATGTTTGACCCAACCTGCTGGCCAGTTTTATTTAACTCAACTATTGATTAAAAATTACTATATGGCTGGCTTAAAATGAACCCAAAATAGGTTGGGTTAAATATGGACAAACCCAGCGATTGGGTTGTTTTGACCCAGCGGTTGGGTTAAATATGGACAAACCCAGCGATTGGGTTGTTTTGACCCAGTGGTTGGGTTAAATGTGGACAAACCCAGCGATTGGGTTGTTTTGACCCAGCAGTTAGGTTAAATGTTTGACCCAACCTGCTGGCCAGTTTTATTTAACTCAACTATTGATTAAAAATTACTATATGGCTGGCTTAAAATGAACCCAAAATAGGTTGGGTTAAATATGGACAAACCCAGCGATTGGGTTGTTTTGACCCAGCGGTTGGGTTAAATATGGACAAACCCAGCGATTGGGTTGTTTTGACCCAGTGGTTGGGTTAAATATGGACAAACCCAGCGTTTGGGTTGTTTTGACCCAGTGTTTGGGTTGTTTTGACCCAGCGGTTGGGTTAAATATGGACAAACCTAGTTATTGAGTTGTTTTGAACCAGAGGTTGGGTTAAATATGGACAAACCCAGCGATTGGGTTGTTTTGACCCAGTGGTTGGGTTAAATATGGACAAACCCAGCGTTTGGGTTGTTTTGACCCAGAGGTTGGGTTAAATGTGGACAAACCCAGCGATTGGGTTGTTTTGACCCAGCAGTTAGGTTAAATGTTTGACCCAACCTGCTGGCCAGTTTTATTTAACTCAACTATTGATTAAAAATTACTATATGGCTGGCTTAAAATGAACCCAAAATAGGTTGGGTTAAATATGGACAAACCCAGCGATTGGGTTGTTTTGACCCAGCGGTTGGGTTAAATATGGACAAACCCAGCGATTGGGTTGTTTTGACCCAGCGGTTGGGTTAAATATGGACAAACCCAGCGATTGGGTTGTTTTGACCCAGCGGTTGGGTTAAACATGAACAAACCCAGCTATTGGGTTGTTTTGACCCAGCGGTTGGGTTAAATATGGACAAACCCAGCGTTTGGGTTGTTTTGACCCAGCGGTTGGGTTAAATATGGACAAACCCAGCGTTTGGGTTGTTTTGACCCAGAGGTTGGGTTAAATGTGGACAAACCCAGCGATTGGGTTGTTTTGACCCAGCAGTTAGGTTAAATGTTTGACCCAACCTGCTGGCCAGTTTTATTTAACTCAACTATTGATTAAAAATTACTATATGGCTGGCTTAAAATGAACCCAAAATAGGTTGGGTTAAATATGGACAAACCCAGCGATTGGGTTGTTTTGACCCAGCGGTTGGGTTAAATATGGACAAACCCAGCGATTGGGTTGTTTTGACCCAGCGGTTGGGTTAAATATGGACAAACCCAGCGATTGGGTTGTTTTGACCCAGCGGTTGGGTTAAACATGAACAAACCCAGCTATTGGGTTGTTTTGACCCAGCGGTTGGGTTAAATATGGACAAACCCAGCGTTTGGGTTGTTTTGACCCAGCGGTTGGGTTAAATATGGACAAACCCAGCGTTTGGGTTGTTTTGACCCAGTGTTTGGGTTGTTTTGACCCAACGGTTGGGTTAAATATGGACAAACCCAGCGATTGGGTTGTTATGACCCAGAGGTTGGGTTAAATATGGACAAACCCAGCGTTTGGGTTGTTTTGACCCAGAGGTTGGGTTAAATGTGGACAAACCCAGCGATTGGGTTGTTTTGACCCAGCAGTTGGGTTAAATGTTTGACCCAACCTGCTGGCCAGTTTTATTTAACTCAACTATTGATTAAAAATTACTATATGGCTGGCTTAAAATGAACCCAAAATAGGTTGGGTTAAATATGGACAAACCCAGCTATTGGGTTGTTTTGACCCAGCGGTTGGGTTAAATATGGACAAACCCAGCGATTGGGTTGTTTTGACCCAGTGTTTGGGTTGTTTTGACCCAGCGGTTGGGTTAAATATGGACAAACCCATCTATTGAGTTGTTTTGAACCAGAGGTTGGGTTAAAGATGGACAAACCCAGCGTTTGGGTTGTTTTGACCCAGCGGTTGGGTTAAATATGGACAAACCCAGCGTTTGGGTTGTTTTGACCCAGTGTTTGGGTTGTTTTGACCGAGCGGTTGGGTTAAATATTTGACCCAAGCTGCTGGGTAGTTTTATTTAACTCAACTATTGAATAAAAATTACTATATGGCTGGCTTAAAATGAACCCAAAAAAGGTTGGAAATTAAAAATCAGACATTGCCTCTAAATATGTGCCTGATTTTCCAACCTATTTTGGGTTCATTTTAAGCCAGCCATATAGTAATTTTTATTCAATAGTTGAGTTAAATAAAACTACCCAGCAGCTTGGGTCAAAACAAGCCAATTGCTGGGTTTGTCCATATTTAACCCAACTGGGTTATTTTTAACCCAGCATTTTTTTAGAGTGTAACATGCTGTCGATTATAACAGAAAATTATTTTGACTCGCCCGGCCCCTCCATTTGTAAAACAATACACAGATAGTAATGCACTTATAATGCTATATATATATAACTTATAATGCTATTATAAAGTCTATGGGGCAAGTTTAAACCAGAGATGTGAGGCTCCTGTTTTTGTTAAGCATTTGGCCAAAATGAGGGGATATTTGTTTTTAAAGACAAGTTCGATTAAACCATCAAAAAATGAGGAAAATATTTTATATTTTTTAAAAACCTTAAATATGAGGGAAGAACAAAACTCTAAAATTGGCTAAAAAAATGCCTAGAAACACAAAAAAGCATACATTGACTACAGCATAATCAGTTATTAATATTTTATTGGTTCTCTCTTGTTTTTTACATTTACACTACACTCTTTCAATACACTGGAGGGACACGCAGGGACAAGGACATGATGAAAACATAATATTCAAGGTACACTATGTAACTTTTGGCGCTCTAGCAGTTAAAAAACAAAACTGCATTTTGTGGAAGAACATTGTTTTGGTTGTGCTTCGGCTCTGCGCGACTGTGTGGATGAATATGTTTATTACTGCTCATAAAACATTCAGTACTTAAAAGATAAAACTGCTTTAGATGGAAAGGATCTCAAACTGACTAGCTAAAACGACGTTATTGTAGCTTTACCCATTAATAGACACGGTTCTTCCCTGACAATAAATTCCAGCACAGCGCTACAACAACCATAATGACCCTTCACGATAGATAATGCTTCACAACGAACTCTGTTAGAGAGCTACATATGGGAATTTATCTGTTCAACAAATTAACTTACTCACCTGAGGTATAATAAAAACATTAACTAATGTTAACAAATGAGATCTTATTGTAAAGTGTTACCAGTTAAACATGAAGAAATCCCCTCTCTCCACCACTACTCCTGCCCTTAATTTGTTTGAACCGATGTGAAATATGGCAGAAAGCCAGTGTAGCAGTGTCCTTTCACCCTCTCACTGTCCGATTTGCTCTTATGCCACAGCTTTGGGATTCAGCATGATGGGAACGGCAATGACTGTGAGCCCATTGGGAAAAGGCCTTTCGTCATGTCTCCACAGCTTCTGTATGGAACCTCTCCACCCAACTGGTCTCGCTGCAGCCGGGAATACATCACCCGCTTCCTCGAGTAAGTTATGCTTTTCTCTCTCTTTTTTTTTTTTACTTGTCACTTATTTGTTATATATGCCCTTCTGTATGCAAAGGCATAGTAGAGAGATGGTAGGAAATAAAAAATAAAAAGGTAATTGCAACTTTGTATCTCATAATTCTGACTTTTTCTTGCAATTACAAGATATAAAGTCAGAATTCTGAGTTATAAAGTCAGAATTGCATGATATAAAGTCAGAATTGTGCGTTATAAAGTCAGAATTGCATGATATAAAGTCAGAATTGTGAGTTATAAAGTCAGAATTGTGAGTTATAAAGTCAGAATTGCATGATATAAAGTCAGAATTGTGAGTTATAAAGTCAGAATTGCGAGATATAAAGTCAGAATTGCGTGATATAAAGTCAGAATTGTGAGTTATAAAGTCAGAATTGCGAGATATAAAGTCAGAATTGTGAGTTATAAAGTCAGAATTGCGAGTTATAAAGTCAGAATTGCGAGATATAAAGTCAGAATTGTGAGTTATAAAGTCAGAATTGTGTGATATAAAGTCAGAATTGCGAGTTATAAAGTCAGAATTGCGTGATATAAAGTCAGAATTGTGAGTTATAAAGTCAGAATTGTGAGTTATAAAGTCAGAATTGCGAGATATAAAGTCAGAATTGCGAGATATAAAGTCAGAATTGTGAGTTATAAAGTCAGAATTGCGAGATATAAAGTCAGAATTGTGAGTTATAAAGTCAGAATTGCGAGTTATAAAGTCAGAATTGCGAGATATAAAGTCAGAATTGTGAGGAAAAAAGTCAGAATTACGAGTTATAAAGTCAGAATTGTGTGATATAAAGTCAGAATTGCGAGAAAAAAGTCAGAATTGCGAGATATAAAGTCAGAATTGTGTGATATAAAGTCAGAATTGCGAGATATAAAGTCAGAATCGTGAGTTATAAACTCGCAATTGTGTGTTAAAATGTCTAATTGTGAGGTAAAAAGAAAATTCTCAGAATTGCGAGTTTATATCTCAGAATTTTGACTTTTTCAGATTTGTTTATATCTCGCAGTTCTGAGAAAAAAAGTCCGAATTGCATGATAAAAACTTGCAATTGCGAGAAAAAAAGTCCAAATTGCGACTATATCTCGTAATTCTGACTTTATAACATGCAATTCTGACTTTATATCACACAATCTTGACTTTATAACTCGCAATTGTGAGTTTAAATCTCACAGTTGTGAGAAAAAAGTCAGAATTGTGAGGTAAAAAGTTGCAATTACCTTTTTTTATTTAGTGGCAGAAAGAAGCTTCCATAGTATAGAGACAATCATGGAAAACTGCCTGAAAAAGTCAATGAAATTAAAAAAATGTTAACGTCGTGAAATTTTTTTGGAAGTTCGACAGTCATTAAATTTTTTTAGTTTTGCTCAAGTAGAGCTAGAAATTGCTCTTTGAGTGTGCCATCTTTATATACATCCCGTATATACTGTATATAAAATCCCACAGGATTTTGTGAGACTATGTTGAGTGGACCTTGATTTTGTACATTTTTAAAGTTAAATTCATCAATCTGGTGCACTTCAAAATTAAGAGCTCCAACCCATGTTGAGTGTGCAAATTGAACAAAGAAAAAAGCCCTACCATCAAACCTGCCACTTACCCGTATCCCACCTCAATAGCACAAGTGTTTTCTAATACATCAACACAATAAATACATTGTACCTTACAATCATTATTATTATTTATGTAAGTACATAGTAGTTAAAGACACCTAATCTAAAGTGTGACCCATTTTTGCCTTCCTTCATACGCAGTTATTTTAGCAAAGATGTGGAATGAATAACTGTAGCATAAAATGGCCAGTTTTGTCTGATTGCTCAGATTCTGAATTTTACGCTTAAGGAAGGTTAATGGAGTTCACTGGAACTCTACTTGGCAGCAACTGCCATCGGGAGCTTTATCAGTCTCTTACCCTCTCAACAAGCTGGCTCTGTCCTTCTCGACCTTTGCAAGTGTGTGTTGCCAAAGGCAATGTGAATGGCTGAGATTTCCCAAGAAGGAACAAGGCTGTGTTGATCCTTCTGTCATAGTTACACTAGTTTTGTTGCCTGCCATATGGAGCACATTAGACAAGGCTTGCCTGCTGCAGCTTGACCTGAAGTGAGAGGAAATGTTCAACACAACTGGCAGTGCCCAAAAACAGGATGGGGCTATATCTAGGCCAAGCGGATACATCAGGAACTGAGAAATTAGTTTAAGTCTTACAGTTGAGTAAAAATCAATGTCTTCTTCACTGTGATTTGTTCTGGTGATTGGTTTATAATGATCTAAGCTAATCATATGACTGGTCTTTGACCTGAGCATCCTTAGTCTGCATTTTCTGTACATTTCATGTTGACATAAAATATTTCTATCACATTAGGCCTTACCCTGAACCATTAGTCTATCTGTGTTTTACACTCATGGACAGATGAGAGCCATTAGATAATTGTTCGGATAGCTGCAATGGCACAAGATTTAAAAGGACTGAATGTGATTGTTGCATTTTGCACATTGAAGAAAACCAAATCAACACTAATATTTATATAATAATAGTAGTTTAACCCTGTAAAGCCTGATATATAAAATAATAGTCAGAAAAATAAAACAGTTTATTGAACCTTTAGACAAAATGTACAAAATAGCACCCCCCGGTGGCCGATTTCTTTCAAATTTCTCACAGACTTCTAGAGCTATGAGTCTAACAGGCCCACCAAGTTTCATTCCAATCGGCCTCCGTTAACCTTGTCTAATAGGGGATTAAAATTCATTGGCCAATGACGGCCATGTTTTTCAAGATACGCAAATGTCCTCATTGATAATAATGGCACCTTGGACTAAGATACTACTTGCCAACTTTCAAGTCAATCGGACCAACCATTGCGTAGTTAGAGCCATTTTCACATTTTTGCCTATTATGGCGCCACTTAGTGGCCAAACTCTGCAAATGTTTTACTATGACCTCAAATTGAGCTAATGCATATTTGTACCAAGTTTAGTGGAAATATCTCATTCCGTTCCAGAGTTAAAGCCATTTTTAGTAAAAGGGCCTCTGAATAAAATTGAGGTGTTTTTTTTCCTCAAGTGTGAGCTCCATATTCACAATATATCATAATCATACACAAACTGACAGATAGATTTTATGGTTACTTCATTTCCCATAATGCCATACCTGTGTTAGATTCAGTAAATTCTTCCTCTTGTCATTCCAGTTCAAATTCTACATCTGTTAGTCTCTTTTTGTTAACGCCTTTTTGTGTTTTGGAAGGCCCTGTAAATGCTATTGACTTGTAGATGTAAAACTCACTTATGCTGGTTAGTTTTTAAAATATGGAATGTGTTACAGAGAATTTGAGGGAAGGACCATGTGGTTTGGGAGGCTTACAGACAGATGGCTTGTGTCCAGAAAGAACCTCTCCTTGTTTAGTCTTTACTCAACCGGACCAAAACAATTGAGGGCTTTTAAAAGGATATTGGCAGCAGCATGTATCCAATTACCCTCAGTGTTAGTTCAAGCTGCTATGTGTTTTCTCCTGTATTATTTGAGTTTTAGTAAAAAAAATGACACGCTGTCCTCTTTGACTTGAAGAGTGTTGTTTAGAAACTAAATATTGTACCACAATAGTATGGTTAGATTTTTTTTAATGGCTGGAAGTTTTCCTATATAGTAGAGCTGTTTTTTCTTGTACTTTGTAGAACAGCATCTGGCAAAAATGTAACTAAAGACATATTTAGTATCACTAATGGAAAGATTTTTTTTGTGAGCATTTTCAGCAATCTTTACTGCTAAATTTTGAGGGCTTGTGTAATATTTTCAGATTGCTCAAATGGCACTCCGTCTCATAGGTGGAGTTTTAACTACTTATGCATATTAATGTTGAAAATGTTTTAATTACCCAGGAGTGCCAACTATTGAACAGGCCTGCAGTAAAATTAAGCAATATCAAACATGCAAGATTGCTGTTCCTTAAGGTCTAAAAGACACTTAATATCAGGTAATATTATTGATTTGAGTGCACTGACACTATCAGACGAGAACAAAATTTGATCTTTCATGGGAAAGTCAAGTTCCGGCGGACGGGTGACCTCTGACCCGACGTGACGTAGACATAGTGCAAGCTTAGTTGAGAATAGACACCTTGTGAAAACCGTGTAATGCATCGGGTCCGAGGTCACTCTTCCGCCAGAACTCGACTCTCTCGTGAATGTGCTTATGGCCGCCAGTGATTACATTTTATAAAGTCTTAAATATGGATATTTTTCTAACAAAACCCCATCGCTTTGCTTCAGAAGGCATTTATTAACCCACTGGAGTCGTATGGATTATTTTTATGATGGATGGATGCACTTTTTTGGGGTTCAAAATCCTGAGCCCCATTCACTCCCCTTATAAAGCTTGGAAGAGCCAGGATATTATTTAGTATAACTCCGAATGTGTTCGGCTGAAAGAAGATAGTCATATACACCTAGGATGGCTTGAGGGTGAGTAAATCATGGGATCATTTTCATTTTTGGGTGAACTATCCCTTTAAAGAACTTTGACCAATACAATTACAACACTGTAAAAAAACAACTTTCATTTAGTTACACAAACTCTATTTTAAAATTTGAATGAAATATCGATTTTAGAATTATTTTTAATAAAATCAATTTTTATGCTGTTTAGTATGAGCAACTTAAAATAGTAAATGCAAGAATTTACAATGTGAGGGTCGAAATGGCTGCTGAGCATGCTCAGTTTGATCGCTGATGATGCACTTGAATAATTTGTGTTTTTGGTCAAAGCATGTAGACTTATGATGACATAAATGTTTGATAATGAGCAATATTAGATGTTTTAGCTGTATCTAGTGTTTTTGATTATATTTTCCTCTAAAAGTTGTTTCAGATCACCATTACTGTGATTAGTGTTCTCTTTGGTGAAGTTTCTTCCATTTCAATGAGTAACTTGTTTTGGTGTGTAGAAGTAATTTTATATAGCCTTTTCAGCTTGCCTAACAAACTGGTGCACAAATTAAACAAACTAATGAAGTTTATGTCACTATTATGTAATATTAATGATCAGCTTAATGTAGAATGCAAGTTTATTGAACTTGGAGCCACAAGTAAAATTAATATTATTTGTGAGTTTGCATAACTTCTTATATTATGCTTGACCAACTTCAATTGTTATGTTGATACAACAGTTTTTCCACAAGTTGAGAATAAAAAAGTCCTGAAGCATGGTTGCGTTTTCTCAACTTCCGCACACTCTAAAAAATGCTGGGTTATTTCAACCCAAATTTGGGTCAAATATGGACAAACCCAACCATTGGGATAAATTTTTAAATTAAAGTGGACCTATAATGCCCCTTTTACAAGATGTAATCTAAGTCTTTGGTGTCCTTAGAATGGGTCTGTGAAGTTTCAACTCAAAATACCCCACAGATCATTTATTATAGCTTGTCAAATTTGCCCCTATTTGGGTGTGAGCAAAAACACGCCGTTTTTGTGTGTGTCCCTTTAAATGCAAATGAGCTCCTGCTCCCGGCCCCCTTTCCAGAAGAGGGCGGAGCTTTAACAGCTCACGCTTCGGTTGCTCAACAACAACAAAGCAGGAGAATCTCACGCAGCCAAAATGAGGATTGTCAGTAACGGTGTTCAGCCTTACATTGTTCAAACCGGAGTCGACACTGATGGAGAGACTCAGGAAGAAGTGTAATGTAACTGGACATTTCTGAATGGTTAGTGGATACATTTATGTAGTTGCTGTGGAGTTGATTCAACTCATCGACTAGCATGTTTCGACATGTTAATCTTTTGTGCAAATCCAGTGTTGAATTGACCCTCGTTTGTGAAGCAGTCCGGCGTAAAATGACGGCATGTCAACAACGCTCTACTACAACAACTCTTCCTCTTCTCTAAAGCAGCCCAACATGACCTCACCCCCTTTGTTGCGTGTCCTCTGGGGCGGGGATTATGTAAATTTTGGGGTTAGTGATGTCACCAACCCAGGAAGAAGCTCGTTGTAGTCCCTACCAAGTCGTTTGTTGTAGTCCTTAAAAAGTGATTTCTGTAAAAGAAAATATCTCCCTTTGCATTGAACTTTGAGCGTCGTAACTTTGCAGATTATTCTCAAACAGCAACATTACACACTAAAGTTAAAAAAGTGAAATCATAAGCAACCACCCTTTTAAAGTTTTTAACTCAACGGTTGGGTTTGTCCAAATTTGGGTTGAAACAACCCTGTGTGATTTATTTATTTATTTATTTTTTTTTTTCTCTTTCAGATCTAAGAGTTTGTTCAGTTAAGATAATGTAAAATTGCAACCTATGAAAGTACTGAAGTGAGAATGAATTGCAAAGCAGAAACCTTTTCCTAAGTATTTCCTGCATGCGCTGTGTTTTTGTCTTGTTCTCCACAGTCGAGGCTGGGGCTGGTGTCTGGATGACCCTCCTGTCAGAAACGATCTGGAGGTGCACTCTGCTCCCCCTGGTGTCCTGTACAGCGCTGCTCATCAGTGCAAGCTCCAGTATGGATCCAACTCACTACTCTGTGACGACGTAGACGTAAGATTTTCCCTCGAACCCACAAATACCTCCAGTTCCCCTGCAGACAGCTGTCTGATGCCAAACTACTGAGGAAAATGGGTCAGAAGTTTACACGAGTGCAGACAGAGGTCTTAAATTATCTGTTGATGAAATGCAGATGGAGCAAGACATTTTCAACCCAACATCTGCTGGGAACTGTAAAAAAAAAAAGTAGGCTATAATGTAACCTAATAAAAAAGGTTAAGTGTTTCTTAAGGCCTCATGGCAAAGTTCTTTTTCGTTCTTCGCTTAGGGGTAAAAAGAAGTTCAAAATACGTGACCAGCGGTTTACTGTTAGTGAACATCCCAATATGTAAATATGTGCTGCACGCTTTCTTCTCAATAACAAAATAAACACAACAAAAATCTCACAGCGGTGAGAAAACAGCAGTTCAGAAAGCATCTGATCATAGCGATGAGGATGTTTGGTCTGACTCTACAATTCAGCACTCCAGTACAGTCAGTCATATAGCACTTTATACAATAGATTGTTTAAAATCAAGCAGCTTTACAATATTAAACATGAAAAACAGTGTTAGAGTCTCTTTCAGTTAGAATTAAAACTTCAATTTCTACTATAAAGCGGCTCTCCAGTGTGTTCATGTTTTTACTCGTGTTTGACCTCGACGGACTGATCAGAAGAAATGAACTGGAGAAGATTGTCATGTCAAAGAAGGCGGAGCCTCAGAGCCACACCCACTTATGATGTCATCAACACGGACCAATGGTAGTTCAAAGGTGTTTACCAGCAGGAGCAAACTTTTCTGGGCAGTTCGCTTTGGCAAGCAGTTTCAAACTCCCGAAACGAACTCTAAACGAACTTTTGTTCAAAATGACCAATCACCAGTTCGTTCTTCGATTTCGCTTGAAGTATATCGGGGCCTTTACTGTTCAGATCACGTAATTCCTGTGCATGACTTTCCCTGCGTCCGAATGTGCATACTATCCATCCTAAATAGTAAGTGAGATTGAAATAAGTGTCCCAAAGCATAGTATGTTGAAAAGAGTATGACAAAGTCCCTGGATGGTCTACTATTTTCGGTAGATTTTCAAAGTGTGGATCCGTGCACACTATAACGGCTAATATTGCCCACAATCCATTGTGCTTTGGAGGAGGATTCGGTTCAGAACTACAAACACGAATAAAAAAGTGTTCAAAAACTACAAAACATGGCGGATGTGCGCGACCGACGGTTAAGTAGAGAGGTTTAGATAAAGGGGTTTGAGTGACTAATAATCAACATTTAACCTGATAAAAAATATTTATTTAATGTTATCCATCGTATATTTCATCTGCAACAACACTGTAGACTTTTATAAAGATCTGTTAATCCATTAACTTTTAAATTATGCAAAAATATGAAAGACCCATGACTGGCAGATCAATGTGCTACCTCTTTTCTCTCCAATATGGTAGGAAATTAAATTAAATTAAATTAAATGTGGAGGATGATTGACAGGCACATGATAGTATGTCCCAAAGCTTGTCTACTCTTCTGCTACACACTTAAAAGTATGCACTTTTTCTTCGCAAAAACAGTACATACTTTTAGGGCCTAGTATAAGTAGGTGAATTGGGACGCAATTCTTTCGTCCATGTAACACAAAAGAAGAAAGATGGTTGCTCACACCAGCCATGCTGGTCTTTTCAACACAGATGTTTGTTGGGATGCTGTTCTGAATTTCATCTCATTAGGAAACTTTCCCATTAAGCAACTCATGTACTTCCAGGCCCAAGTTTTTCACTGCTATATTGTGAGGGATAAAACAAAAACCTCTATTAATTCAAGTGTCCGGTAAGGCATAGACCACACACACACTTTTCCATCACAGAGGAAGTCTCAGTTTCTACTTACATCAGTACCATCTGATTCCCAGCTGTTTTAGTGGGAAAGAAGCACATCATTAGTATAGCAGGGCTTATATTCCAACTAGAAGAACTACTTTGTAAACCGTTTAACATGAAGAGCTCTTTACCTTGAAATCACAATATTTTTCACCTACAGTAAGCTAGCTGAACAATGAGGGGGAAAACAGCATATCTGGTTTGTTTGGCATCCTGCAGAATTAAAATAGGGAAAAGGGCATCAGATTGCAGAGTTGTTGTCGGTCATGTCAGCTCACATCAGTGATTTGCTCTATGCTTTCTGCAGCAGCTGTTGGCAGATACTAGGCATCTTTCAATTACTGTCCAAATGTCACAGACAGAGCGAAAGAGTTGCCACTCGGTCCTTCGGACACAGATAACGCCAGACTTCAGTTTCCTTATCAGGGCTGTTACAGTTCAAGACGTGAAACCAGAGGAAATTGCAGAGGTTTAGAAATGCAGTTAATGTTTGTGTTTGGTACACCACACACAAGGTTTGCCATTTCATAAAAGTTTTAAGGAGAACATTAATGCCCTTATAGCTATTAACAGCACACAACTCCACGATTTCAGATTTACAGTATGCCTCAAATAGCAGATGCATTACAACTTGGGTTGTTTTTAACCCAGCATTTTTTTTTATAGTGTAAGAAACACATTGAATAAAGACATTTTTTTAAAAATATATTTTATTCCTATGTTATGGTATGTCCTCTGTAGAGGACACCAGGACCCATTTATTTAGAAAATTAGAAGACAAAAACAATTTTTTTTCATTCACCAATCAATTTTTAGGTTAAGCTTTTTTATCCAAACTTTGTATAAAGATGATTCTCAACTATGTTATGAAAGATATAACAGAATGATTTGATATTCCATTTTACTTTATGCAATATGCGTGTAAAATGGCCATACATGGGTTTTCAAATTCAGTGCAATGTATCTGTATCTAATGTGTTCTTGGGGATGTATGTAATAATGGGAGTTATAATTGGGAATAATTTCATAAGAATATCTCATATTTTATAAGAATATTGATATGTAATATGTAATTTCTTTCCCTATTCACTCCAAAATGCCTGATAAACATGCTTTAAGTCCTGGTGTCCACTACAGTGGTCGTGTATGAAATCGATGGCCTGTTTCGTAAACGAAAGTCATATTCTGATTTGAATTCTGATCTGACAGAATTAAATAAAAAAGGTTAAAAATCTTGAAAAAATATTTTACATTCATAGGAAGTTGTTTTGTCTAATATGTGTAATATTACTAATATATGAAAAACTTTTATCTATCAAATACATTTCCTCAAAAGTGAATGTGAAACTTTCAGAAATCTGTGAGTAATTTTATCTGAATATGAACTTTCCCGAAAACTCTCCTCTGGATTCACAAACACATCGTAAACCTCAGATTTGATAATTAACTGTGTGTATGTTAATGAATTCCAATCATTCATACATATATGGCACACATGCACTCTCATTCACAATTAGCATAATCTTCCACCCATGAATTACATCTACGAGTATTTTTTGTAGCTTGGAGTAGTAATATGTACCCTTAAGGTACTACTATGAACATTTACAGCTAATTAATGTACACAGATGTCCCTTTAACTGCCCCAGTGACAAGCTGTTCTAAAACTTCTCTAATAACATTTCATATATAGCTTTTAATTATTTTAAATTAGTCTTAAAGGGAACCTATTATGCCCCTTTTTACAAGATGTACAAGATGTAATATAAGTCTCTGGTGTCCCCAGAATGTGTCTGAAGTTCCAGCTCAAAATACCCCACAGATCATTTATTATACCATGTTGTAAATGCCCATTTTTGAGTGGAAGGAAAAACATGCTGTTTTCGTGCATGTGTCTGTTGCTCCCCACCCCGTTTTCCAGAAGGGGGCAGAGCCTGAACAACTCGTGCCACGGATACTCTGCCAAAAACTATCAAAACATCTGTTTGGTTTCGATTATCATCTCTATCGTGGTCACGCTCACATGACATTGCATTTCTTTATCATCATGAAAGTTAATTATTTGCATGCGTTTTAAAGCCATGACAGTTTAAACTGTTTAATCTGTGTTCAAACACCTTATAAAAGAGAATTTTGCATAATAGGTCCCCTTTAAATGATTGTACCCTTCAGAATATCTGCAGCACCCTGTGGTGCACAGTGGGCTCGACCTGCCACTCCAGGCTGGATGGTGCCGTGGACGGGACCAAGTGCGGTGAGGACAAGGCAAGCCAGGCTTTCTGTGGGCTTTACATTTCCCTGCATGCAATTAACCAGGTAGTTCTCCTTCCCAGTTCCTTGTACTCTGACTAACTGACAGTCTTGGTTGTTTTTCTTTTGGCAGTGGTGTTTTGATGGTGAGTGTGTGGAGACGGGCTCCCAGCCTGACAGCGTGAATGGAGGCTGGGCTTCATGGAGCAACTGGTCCGAGTGCACCAGGACTTGCGGCACGGGCGTTCAGAATGCCCAGAGGGACTGTGTCAACCCAGTGTGAGTTTCCTGGTTTCCTCGGTTTCCAGTTTCAGGAAAAAAAAAATCACAGAATTTGTTGCTCACTCACTTTACTGTGAAAAACCACAAACCATGGGAGTAGCTATTTTTATCATAGATTGTATGGGAAAATGCATGTTTATAGTTAAGAAAATGATTGCACTTATTTCTCACCAGCATGAGTGTTTGTGTTTATTTTGCAGAAATCATTTTGGTATCACTTTACTTAAAGACTTTATATACATACACACACACACACACACACACATATATATATATATATATATATATATATATATATAATGCATTATGAAAGTATTTTTAATCCATTAATTTTGCCTTGGGTAAAACTTTAACTTAATGTTACATGTAGTATTAACTAAAAATGATGCGTAATTACATGCAACTAACCCTAAATCACACCCTAATCCTAACCTTAACCCTATAGTAAGTACATGAAGTTAATTAATACACGTTATACGTGTTACACTTTATTTTAAGGTGTCTGTGTTACAGTCTAATTATACATTTAAGTACTGAGTAATATTAATTAACTACTATAGGGTAAGGATTAGGTTTAGTTGCATGTTATTATGCATAATTTATAGTTAATACTATAGTAACTACATGTAGCATGGGTAACATTGACACTAAAATAATTGCATTGTATGATTGTAACCACAGTTATAATGCATTACAATACTTATGTTATGCCTTAAGAAAGTATAATGCATTAAAACACATGACAAACAAACAATGTCAGATGTAACAAGGAATCTGCAAATATTATAATGCATTTTAATGCTGGTTACAAGCACCGTTATGAACATTTTGGCCGATACCGATAACCGATAATTCTTTATATTTGAAAGCCGATAACCGATATATTGGCCGATAAATCATAGAGCCTGATTACGAAATCAAAAGTTTCACCATTAAAGTCATGTCCCAAGCACACAGTTATAATCTTCTCATTATAATTTTATGTAGCCTATATGACAGACTTGCGCTGCACATGTTGCACTTTTTGAAGTGACTCCATATTTCAAGCAATTCAAAACCATCATAGTGAACAGTGCGCATCTGAAGTGTCTCAGCTGAAGGAAATAATCCATGATTTATCGACTTTAATATATCAGCCAAATTTTCTTATCTGGTCGATAACGATAACATTAAAAATGAACGTATATCGGCCGATACTGATATATCGTGCATCCCCAATAATGTACATTATGAACACCTTTATAATACATGATACATAAAGGTGTGTTACCATTATTTGACACATACAGTATAGTTATCAGTTATAACCTCAGTCATCCTCAGTGGCCTTCATGTGTCTCTGTGGTTCTGACAAACTGTTAAATGTTGAGAAATTCTTGAAACCATACAGTATTGGAGAGCCTCGCTAGACCAATAAAAAAGTCACTGTCTCTTGTCCACATGTTCAGAGTTTGTGAAGTGTAACAGTTTCATTGTATTTGGCTTGGCTTGCAATTCTCTATGCTGGCAGATGATTTGCACCCGAAGCAAGTTTTCAAAGATGGAAATGGTTGTGGCCCACTTATGAATGCATCTCTAAGATGTTGTAATTGATGGGAAGCATGTGCAACATCTGCATCATATTTTTCAAGGATGTGGGAAAAAGAAATACTACTTCCATGTACTTCTTATCAAAGCAAATATCTTCCATTAAAGAGAAAAAAAACTTAACAGTTAAGAGATTTGATGCTAAAATACTTTCTCCATTTGTAGGTGAGCTTCGTTTAAAAACTTAGTAGTTTGAAACTTGAAAAACATGTCAATTTCTGACTCAGCTAATGGTGTGAGTTTGGGGGCAGAGTTACATGTTTACCTGATCAGTAATAGATGAGGGTGGGCAGAAGATTATTGGGATTATTATTGGGAAACCTGTTTGGACACAGTCATCAGTGGTGCTTGCGTGATGGATGGTGGTGGGCTCCTTTGACTCTCAAATCAAATCATTGATTATATCATGTATACAGAGTCCAAATCAAATGTTGCGACATCAAAAAGTAACATTAAACCTCATTGGTTCCTGCAAGTCATGTGACTTAACATCATGACATCATGACACAAGCACCAGTGAGCTTGTGGACCACATTGACTTGCATTGTATGCACAAAAATAGCTAAAATATTCTTCAAATATCTTCTGTTTCACAGAAGAAAAAATAGTTCAGGTCAACTATTCCTTTAAACCCCACTTTGAACATCTTCGCAACCATATAGCAATGCCCTTTTGAAAAATGCCATTATTCAGTTGCATTTGGAGCCAATATCTGCTGTGAAAAGGTGATCTAGACATTTTCTTTTTATAACCATTTCAAGCTTTTTGGTTAGACTATATTTGTCTTTTTTGGGAATGTTTATACAAATAGCAAGTCGTATATACTGATTTTGAATGACGTTTCATGCTTTTTTAGACCCAAGTACGGCGGTAAATACTGTCTCGGAGAACGCCGCAGATATCGAACCTGTAACCGTGACCCCTGCCCTGAGGACCAGCCCAGCTTCAGATACATCCAGTGCAGCCGCTTTAACACAGTCCCTTATAAGGGAAAGTTTTATAAATGGATACATGTGAATAACAGAGGTGCGCATTATGGCACTATGTAGAGCTGCACGATTAATGGTTAAAAGATTGCGATCTCGATTCAAACGCCCACGCGATCTCATTACTAAATGACAACAATTCGGCTCTGTCTATTAAACCTTTGACAAGTATGATCACAGCAAATATTCAGATCTGCGTTCTGAGCCAGAGAGAGCCGTTGTCATAAATAGGTATGAAACAGCTTCACAAACAGCCTTTTTACATCAAAGTATTGTTATTTCTGTCTTACAAATATTCATATTTTCACAGAAGTACTGGGATATAAGTTTATAGTTCGGATATAAACACTGATGTCTAAGAAAGCGATCAAAATAATGATTTCATTGTATCGATTACATCGTTGTGCCAGTAGGTGGCTACAAGTGACTGTTAAATCATTCATTCAATTAAAAAAAACGCTGATTCATCCAGTATGAAACAAGTGAGTCATTGAATCATTCATTCAACCCGATTTTTAAAAATAATTCATTCAGATTAATTATAATTAATAACATTTTAAATAGACTGCAGGATATAACATTTTATCAGAACCTCTAGTAAATTACGTTATTTTGTTTAGTTGTCTGTTCAAAATCGTGGGAGAATCGTGATCTCAATTCATCCAGAATCGTGCAGCTCTATCACTTCATGTGTGCTGGGGCGAGAATGAGAGATTTTGTGTTGCAGCACTCTTTAAATGGATGTTACGGAAAGGCTATGTTTGTGTCCTTTCAGCTAATCCGTGCGAGCTGCACTGTAGACCCGTGAACGAGCACTTCTCGGAGAGGATGCTAGACACTGTTGTGGATGGAACACAGTGCTATGAGGGCAGTCAGAGCCGCGACATATGTGTTAACGGCATTTGCAAGGTTGGTAATGACTTTGACCTCTTTGCTCAGTCTCAGACTGTCCTTGTAAAATTCTACTTGTCATTTTCATTGCAAGCCATTGACAGTCTGTCAGCTTGAGTGTCAGTCTACTGTGAAATTGTACCACAAGGGGCTCAAATAAATATCTGAACGAGTCCTTGTAGGACCCCAGGCTGAAATTCACACACAGTATTGTTGAATGCAAAGAGGAAGCTGTTGTTTTTGTTACAGTACTGCTTCTACAGAGCTCTTTCTCACAATATATAGTTAAATATTTAGTAGACGACAAACAGATGTTTCACTGATCCAACCATAGCCTTATTATACTGCAGCTATAGACAGTACAATCGTGGAGATTTATTTAAGGGAGCAATTTCACTTACGATTATCACCTAGCAGAAGATAAAACATGGGAAAACCTCACATACACTTTCATTAAGGACATGAACGCTTTACACAAGTTTCACCTATAATCCTTTCGATTATAATTTGATGATGTGTTTTATTCATATCAGATACACATTGTATAGGTTAACTGTAAAGTTTACTCTTCTCCCAGTTCACCGGCCACTTATTTTTAATGTATTTCGGATGAATTTATGTCATGTAAATCCGACAAATCTGATTCTCTGAATTGCGGTGTTGTGACAAATCGGGTCCTCCCTCAAAATCGGGTCCCCAAAAAACTGTCAGTTAATGATTATTCAGGCGCTAAAGAGAGTACCTATTAAAAGCAATTTGAACCAATGGGATTGCTTGGGGTCCTAATGGAGATCCGATTTTTGTCGGCGCCCATCGCGGTTTATAGAGCAACTAAAATGATCATTATAAAAGTGTTTAAACAACAAAACATATTCACTTACACGTATTTGAGAATCAGATTATAAGATAGTTCATGATATAGAAGTTTGTGAATATTTTGACTAAATGAGGAAAAACTAAATAAAAGCGATACATCTGTCATACAGCGCTATTGTGGCTGCGGTGTGTCACGTGATGCATCGACCTCGGAAATAAGGTGATGCATTATAAAATAACGGTACAAATATTTTAAACTTACGTGTGAAAGGGTTAACAGTAGCTGTGTCTCATTTCGAAAGCTGCATCCTCCGGAGACCGCATTTGTCGGCCATCAAGGAAGTCTCATTTAAGGAAAGGAACCATTATAAAATTGACCGCTATTCCTTGTGAAGCATAAATTGATGTAATTTCTGTATGACTTTGGAATGTAATGGTTATTTTACTGAAATGAGGCAGCCTCAATGACGTATGCGGCTGTCAAATGAGACCAAAGAACACCCAATCATTATATTGGTTTTGGGAAATAGAGGGGAAAAAAATCTGTCACTTGCTTTAACAAACATCATGAATTCACTTGTTAAAATGAAATGTATTTTTATCTTTTATCTGGTCTTGTCACAGTACATAGGCTGTGATTATGAGATCGACTCGGATGCTGTTGAGGATCAATGCGGCGTTTGCCATGGAAATGGATCTACATGCGAGACAGTGAGAAAGACTTTCGAGGACAGTGAAGGCCTTGGTTTGTAAAATGAGTTTCAGTTTATATTTTACTGAAAGTAGCATACATATCATAAACATAACATTACACATTTGTTTTTTTTTCCTGGTTCCTTTATTTGAATAAGCCAAGGTATTTTTTGTGTCCCAGGCTATGTGGACATTGGCCTGATTCCGGAAGGAGCGCGGGACATCCGTATTGAGGAAGTCGCAGAGGCTGGGAACTACTTGGCATTACGTAGTAATGACCCTGAAAAATATTTCCTGAACGGTGGCTGGACGATCCAGTGGAATGGCGAGTATAAGGCAGCAGGAACAATATTCACTTACGAAAGGACCGGGCAGCTGGAAAACCTATCTTCTCCCGGACCGACCATGGAGCCAGTGTGGATTCAGGTACAAACTCCCATGCATATGAGCAGAATGTGATGTTTGTGGCCTCTTTTCAGAGGCACCTGCTAAAGTGCTCTGCTGAAGTAGGTCACAGTTTAGTGAAGAGATGGTTTAGAGTTTAAATAGAGGCCTAAAATGGTAGATATAATTGAACATCTCACATTTGTTGAATGTATACAAACAACTACGATAAAAAGAATAGTCTGTATTATCCAGGGAAACATTTACAGCTTCAAACACTGTAATAGACAACTGCAAATAACACAGAGCCTTATCTGCTTATGTAAAACTTCTGGGGAAAAAATGTACTCATATATTTATGGAATTCTGCTTATTCGGTTTTTAATGCTTAGTTCATTGTATCTCCATCAACAGTAAATATTTGAACTGAGAAAACAAAACGGTTTTATCTGACAGGCAAAGTGAAATCAAAGGCTCAACCCAACGGATTTGCATAAAATTTTACTCGGCGGGAAGTCGCTTTGTGATCTTTTTCAATAATAAAATATTAATGTATGATTTTATTTCAGTCCTAAAATATATTTGAAAATTTTGTGGACTAGGCTTATTCCCATATTTAATCATTAGCAGACCAAGTTTGATTAATAATAGGAAATATGCATGCTTTTCAGGTTGTAATGCCATTAAAGTGAGGATGCTGTTTATTAGGGATTTAGGCTAATGTGTGTAGCAGAGAAGGGGAATGTAGATAAAGGACTTCCTCCCACACAGCGATTTGAGGCCTTTGGCTCGCAGCCTTTGCGCGGGTGGGGAAAGAGGGATGTCTACAGCAACAAGAGGCAGACAAATGAAATCTGGTTCCATAGTAAAGTCATCTTATCACCTTCCATATTCTTAAATCCCATGTGGCTGTGAGTTGCTTACAACCTCACATTTTTCTGTTTTACTTTTCTGCTGTCTCAGGGTGTGTTCACACTTGTAGTTTGGTTCTCTTGGTTCTTGTGGTCTGGACCAAAAAAGAAAATGATACTGTACATTTAGTCCTGGTTCGCTTGGCGTTCACACTGTCGAACTTAAAGATACAAAACAAAAAAAAACGGCTTTTATGATGTATATTTTGCGAAGGAACTCACCGAACATCTGAAACAATGCTGTGTGCTGCGCTAAATGTGTATGTGCGTGCATATTATGGTGTAAACCAGCTGAGAACTCGTGAAGAGCTTTTAAAATGTGTAAAGGAGTCAAAACAGTGCCAGGAATTCCTCCGTCACACACAAACGAAGATCTGCCGTGAGGAGACGCGGGTCGCATCTTGTGACATCACATCCTGTTTTTGGTTCGTTTAGATGTCCTTTGCATTCATATTTCAGTTGTTCCACACCGGAGCTCGTTTGGAAGGAAAGGTGGGTCTTGGTCCGCTTGTTTGTTGCGCACCGCGTTCACACTTATTCAAATGAACCGCATTGAACAGAGCAATCGCGTTCAAACATGCCAAGTGTGAACACACCCTAAATTATATGTTAAGGAAATATCTTGTACCACTTGAGTTAATGAGATTTCACATAAAATTTTCAAACAACAGTCTCTGGTCTCAACACCAAAATATGTAACAGTTTACATTAGGACAATACATTCATGCAATCACATTTCAATAAGCTCCAATGTGTCATGATATTGTAATTGCATCGATTTAAATTGTGGTAAATGTGCCAAAGATGCTATATCCGATATTGCATACCTTTAAAAAGTGTACTATATTCAGTGTAGAACTTCTTGATAGTAGACCTTAGTCAGATTAGATGATGCCATGTTTTATGAAAATGAGGCTGTGAGGGATAGACGTATAGTCTTTACTGTCACGGTGGGTTGCAGGGAGGCAGACGAAGACAAATATTATAGTTTCAACAAGAAGGTGTAATGAATATAATCCAAATGATAGGTCAACAGGTAGCAACACACACTCTTTACATAAACGTGACCGGACCGAGAATGAATGTGAGGGTACAACTTAAATAGGAAGCACAAACGTGGATGATTAATCAAACACAGCTGACACATATTAATACAAATGAGGAGCGGGAAAACTGAACAAAGGAGCACATGATGTGAATAAAAACAAACTAAAAGTCCATGATAATGAAACTAAACTGAACAGACTAGTGACAGAACGGCCCCACCGAGAGGCGACCGGGAGGCAAGAAGCGACCTTGCGCCGTAACAGGACGAAGACAGAACAACAGAGGTAGGATCGGCGGAGGCTTTGGAGGAGGACGAGGTGATTATGAGGAGATGGTGATTAGACGACGATCCCCTGGTGACCATGGTGGAAATAGTCTGCTAGCACAGACCTAGAGCTCCCCAGTGTCGACAGCCCATGGCGGAGTCCAGGGAGGGAAGAGCCAAGGTGGTGTAGTGACTGACAACAGCTGGGGGACAACCATGGGAGACGAGGACGAACGATCCATAGGCGTAGACGGAGGACCGCAGGAGCTGAGAGACATCGCTGGTGAAGGAGACCCAGGCGAAGTCTTGGCGACGAGTATCGCAGGTGGAGCCAGAGGATCCGAGGACAAGGGCGATGCTGGTGAGACCGAGGCCAGGAGCGACGCTGGTGAGACTGAGGCCAGGAGCGATGCTGGTGAGACTGAGGACAGAGGCGACCCAGAAGGGAGAAAGGCCCGGATGTCCGTGGCGTTGGCAGAGCAACGATAGGCCAAGGGGGAGCCGGTGGGATGAGGGATCCCGGTGGAGTCACTTTGACGAGGGTTCCTGGAGGAGCCGAAGGTAGGAGGAGCCAGGGCGGAGCCGACAGGTCAACGCGCCGAGATGGAACGAGGGCGTCCGAGCCGCAGGATCCTCGATTACAGGTGCTGCTGATAGTTGCTTGACCCACAGCTCAACGTCCTGGCAGGGCATCTCCAGGGATGTCGCAGGGCTGCAAACTTCAAGCAGTGGTGGGGCTGGAGGACTAGCTAAGCTCTGGGATGATGGAGGTGACAGTAGACTGGACATGACGATGGTAGGGTAATTTCCACACACATCACAGAAATGAGCACATCACAGTCCATTTTGCTTATTTTGCGGTCTTTAAACAGCGGTGAAAGTTCAATAGAAGGGTTAACAATAACAGTGCTGCCTTTAAACAGCGATGAAGGTTCAAATACCGGGTGGGTTAGGGTGGGAGGCGATCCTTCCTCACTGACGTCCAGCAGCCAGTCCTCAGTTCCCGATCCCTC
The DNA here is from genome assembly GCA_039654765.1 of Mylopharyngodon piceus. Lineage (NCBI taxonomy): Eukaryota > Metazoa > Chordata > Actinopteri > Cypriniformes > Xenocyprididae > Mylopharyngodon > Mylopharyngodon piceus. The sequence goes on from CM077442.1 coordinate 45,976,276, forward strand.
GTCCGCTTATTTCACGGGCTCACACCCCTGGTCAGACTCCCTCGGGGGCTCTACTTCCGGCGCGATGGTAAACTCTGTGCTCTGGCTCACTCGTCACAGTGGATGGTCTCTCAATGTCTGCGGGGGGCTTGCGCATTTTCCGCGGTCGCAGGTGGTAACCTAGGCTCTGGGTCTGGCTGGGTTCTGGATCGGGAAGCCTCAGCCTCCCTCCAGTTCAGTCTGGTGGTGTGTGGGAGGGTTACGGGGTTGTGATAAATAGCCCCGATCTAGAACAAGGTCTTAAGTGGCAGTGGGTGGTGAGACAAAAAAACCATTAGTGAAGATGAGAAAATCGCTGCTTTCTTGTGCCACCCTGATGAACAATGTGTTCCAATCCATTTGTGGTCCGGTCATCTGTCACGGTTGGTTGCAGGGAGGCAGACGAAGAAGAAGATTGTAATTCCAACAAGAAGGTTTAATGAATATAATCCAAATGATAGGTCAACAGGTAGCAACACACTCTCTTTACATAAACGTGACCGGACTGAGAATGAATGTGAGGGTACAACTTAAATAGAAATCACAAGTGAGGATGATTAATCAAACACAGCTTTCTCATATGAATACAAATGAGGAGCGGGAAAACTGAACAAAGGAGCACATGATGTGAATGAAAACAAACTAAAAGTCCATGATAATGAAACTAAACTGAACAGATTACACACTGTATAAAGTGAGTGACAAGTGATGTGACATGTAGCCAAGTATGGTGTCCCCTCTGCATTTATCCCATCCAACAAACACACACACCGTTAACAGAGCAGTGGGCGCCCGGGGAGCAGTCAGGGGTTTTGGTGCCTTGCTCAAGGTTTTCACCTCAGTCGTGGTATTGAGGGTGGAAGAGAGCGCTGTACATCCACTCCCCCCACCGACAATTCAAGTACTGAGACTCGAACTAGCAACCTTTGGGTTATAAGTCCAACTCTCTAACCATTAGGCCACAACTGCCCCAAAAAAGTTGTCCCACTCAGGACTCGAACCCACAATCTCTGGATCAGGTGCATGTCATTCATCTTGTTGCGCCACTGGGATGACAGGAACCTAGATCATGTCATTTTCACAACTAGATCACGTCATTTTCACAACTTACAACTTTAAAAACTGTTTTAGGGACTTTTTTGTCTACTGAAAGTTTTCTTCTGAAAGATGTTTCTTCAATGGAACAAATCTGTATGTTGTTAAACAACAGTACAAACCATTGAACGGATTGTATTCTTACCCTTACAGCCTCGTTTTCATTCCTGTCAAAAATTAAATATGGCGCTACCCTGACTAAGATCTATTGATGAGATTTTTTACATATGCAGATATGTCTGAATAATTTCTGATATCCATGTTGCCATTACCTGTACACTGGTATTATTAAGTTATTAAAGGTAATTTACCACAGAGAACAACTTTATTGGTACTTAAAGCACTTGACTCACAGTTCTGACATTTTTTTTCACAACTTTCCAAATCTGATTGCAGAGTTGGGTGGACTGGTTCTAGATTAATCTAGATTGATGAATGGATGGACCTGTGTCAATACATTATCATAGAATCGTGATATATTGATATATGATTGCATGGGCATTGGCCTAGATTTTAGATCTGAGATTTGTGTGTTTTCACATTGTTTGTGTGTACTCGTGTCAAGATTTCTCTTTCATCTGCTCTCAATGTTCTCCAGCTGCTTTTTCAGGAGACGAACCCTGGGGTGAGGTACGAGTACACCATAAGCAGAGACACTCTTGTCGATTCCAACAACGGCACTGCTGTCTCTTATTTCCAGTGGGTTTATGGGGCTTGGACTGAGTGCAGCGCCACATGTGGAACTGGTAAGGAGTTGTCTTGTTGTACGCTTTCACTTTTAACTTACGCCCATGCACAAGTCGAGCCTGACCTGCTTCACCACTGTGTATGTATTTACTTTAGATAACTGCCCTGTTACAGTTTCATATTACACTAAAAAGTGCAGAAAATAGCTGAGTTGATCTGTTTGTTCAGTCTGGCTCTATAGCTCATTTTCAGCTATAAATTAGCTCTCTGGCACATATTGCTTTCTCAAAAATTGCAAACAGACAGCTAAATGTTCCGAATTAAACTTTATAGGGAACAGACTTTGGACAAGCTGATGCTAAATGAACTCAAGTTTAATGTTGTGAAAACATCCCAGTTCAGGCAAGCTTCAATATATTGGAAATAAAAATGTTGCTCAGTGAAATTTTAAAGAGTGAAATCCAATCATTTCAGTCCACACAATAGAAAGTTTTGTGTGAGGTCGAAAAAGTTCCTCATGCAGATTTGCAGCATTGCTTGCTTGCCTGCTTGGTTTGAAAGTGACTTTTGCGTGAGTGGTGCTTCATTTTTGCCTGTGCCAAATTCTGCCAAAATTTCACTAATGTGACAGTCTTGGTGCTCAAATCATTCCTGCTTTTACATGTGGTTCGATTGCCTCCCGATTTACTCCCCCCTCCCCCTGCCCCTGCTGGATTGTGTTCACATTAGTTTATTTGGGTCCAAACTGCGGTGCGTTTGCATCATCAAAGCAGCAGCTGTTTACCTCTGTTACTTGGTAACTAGGACGCTTGTGAATGATGGCAGTGATAAATATTGATCACACCTGGATCGTTTGGAGCGTTTGTTTCAGAACCTGGTGTGTTTTATGGCTTAGTTCGGTTCGTTTAGGCGTATATGAACATGGCAATCGAGCTCGGATCTGCACCAAAACAATCATGCGCATGCGCTTCTCCTTGGACTGCAAAAAGGCAGTCTCTTTGTTGTTGGGAATGAACAGAGGAGATTTTTCTGAGGCTTTTGCTTGGGCCAATAGAACCAGACAATGGGAAGATTATGCACAAAAAACAGTAAAAGCACATTGTCAGCTTCTTTTTTTTATATATATAAAAATCACTGAATGTTCCCATATTTGAAGTTAAATTATGGCCTTTCATCGTGTTCATCAACAAATGGGGTCTTTAGACTTCTTGTTCTCTGATCAAGCTTAATGGTTTTTAAAGTGTGTCTAATTTGATCCAGGGATCACAGGTGGGTGCCAGTTCTTTGGTCGGCAGGCGGGTTAATCTGCTAAGCATTTCCGGTTAATGATGTTGAAGGCTGTTTGAATCCGGCGCTGTTGTTACGAATGTAATTAGGAGCCATGCACATGTCTTCAGTGTTTAAGAAAGTATGTTTACAGTGTCCTTCATACTCAGTGGAACGTATTGCTATATAATAATAATCAAAGTGTAATTATGAAAAGCATCCTGAATCCTTGTAGAGAGTTTCAGAAGCTCTTTTTACAAAAAACTTCAAATTTTCCTCATTCCTCATATGTGACCCTCATCTGCTTATGCAAGGACAACTAAAAAGAACAACTACTAGCTCTCATTGTGCTGAATATTTTGTTCCTTGTATCTCAGAGACCAATATTTAATGTGAATAAAAAAAATGTAACATTTTTGTATTTGACAAGGTAGCTGAAATCACATGCTTAAGGATTTGCATGCAGTTACACTCTGTGGGAAGCTTTTTTTGGTAATACGAAACGGAAATGTATCGTTTAAATCCATGTTTCATGTATTCGTAAGGATCAAAACTGGGATTAAAGTTGTATATGTACAATTCTTTTCATTTAGAGATAGAAAAGTACAAGTAAATGGATGGGTTTTGTTGTCAACAGGCTGTGATTATGACAGAGTTGGTAGAATATTTATTTGTTAATCATTTTTATTTAGTTTTGCTAATAGAAAGAGGTTCTTATACTGAGGTGTTTTGGTGGAAAATTAGGAAGGAAAATGTACACAGAGACAAGAATTTGAATTATTAGACTGAATGTTGCATCCTTTGTATACTTGAGTTTAAACTAAGTTAGACAGGGTTTTTAAAGTGGTCATGACATGAAATTTTTTTATTATTATTATTATTTTAATATGTTCCTTGATTTACACTTATAATGTTAATACAGTTTTTTTGCATAAAACAAAAACAAAACAAAAAACAAATCTATATATGCAGAAAACAATTTTTTTCAACCTTCATTCTGACCCTCTGTCTGAAATGACCCATTTTTAAGGCGCGGCTCCTTTAAGGCTTGTCAGTAAACAGCCACTGTTATGATTGGCTAACGTTTAAGCTGTTTAAACTGGATGTGTCAAAGCAAACAAACACTCATCTGTATACTGTATCAGTGTAGACAGCATCACTGATTATAATGGCTTCTGTTTGCTTTTGACGCGACACTCTCATCCAGTGTAGGCAAATGTCAGCCGATGGTGCGATGATATATAACTATTCGTCGATGTCTTGCTCTGGAGGCAGTCATATGCAAATGTTTTTGCCCATGTGACATCACAGATCCCGCAATATCCAAACGAGCCATTTTTGGAGCTTGATTAAATAAATGCCTCGTTTATAATGAGAAGGACATTTTAAGCTCTGAAACTTGCAGGATGTTTTAATGGTACAAAGACGTCTTATATGTCAAAAGATTAAGGCAAATTTGATTTCTCATTGATTTCTTTAAAGTCCATGCAATGCTCATGTATATTTTAATCCTTTACTCAAATGATTTCTCTTGAAAATGTATTATTGGCATTAGGTAAATTTTAAGAGAGTATTAATTCTCGTTATGATTACATCAGTGGATAGTTTCCCATTTTGCTTCAGGTAAATGTGTTCTTTGCTCTTTTTCAAATTAATTTATTTTATATTTTGCATTTGGTCATCCACAGCTCTGTTGAAGGTTATTACACAGCACACATAGTTTTTTAAATTAACATTCATTTGATTAATATGAAAAAATATGAAAATGAATAAGAATATTACAAAAATGTGTCCATATCTACCCCAATAGCACTGGTCTGAAGTGAGTATGATTATTTTTAGATGCAATTAACCGCTGCTCATCTTTAATTTGACTGAAGAGCTCAAACAAATGACATCATTTAATTGGTCTGGCACAGCAGGTAAATCAATTATTCTATATCATAACAACAGAATTAAAGCTTTGTCTGTCCAAATTCAAATTAAGGGTTCCCAATACATTAAATAATGTTTTAAAATGAGCTAAGCTATGCATTTATGTTCAACAAAAAAAACAACAACAAAAAAAAAAAGAATGAGAGTATAAGCTAATAAACTATTAAATATGTGTGTGTGTGGGCAAAGTCATCCTGTGTATTGCTTCCATTGTGCAACTGAAAGAAATGCAAGATTACACTGTTAAGTGATTAATTTTTTAATCGCTAATGAATTACATGATCTGCCGATTAATTCATTTAATTAATCGCACATCAATTTTGGCTGAGAAAGTACCCCCCAAATGATTTAAATTCATTGAGGTTTTTGAGGAAAACATTCCAGGATTTTTCTCCATATAGTGGACTTCACTGGGGTTCAACGGGTTGAAGGTCCAAATGTCAGTTTCAGTGCAGCTTCAAAGGGCTCTACACGATCCCAGATGAGGAATAAGAGTCTTATCTAGCAAAACTATCTGTCATTTTCTAAAAAAAAAAATAAACATTTATATACTTTTTAACCACAAATGCTCGTCGTGCACTGCTTTGCGATCCGCCACGCATTACGTAATCACGTTGGAAAGGTCACGCGTGACTTAGGCGGAAGTATCGCGGTAGGACGAAAAACTCCATTTTATTTTCTCCTCCAACTTCAAAATCATCCAACATCATTGTTTTACCTTTTTTTGTAAAGGGCGTTTGACTTAATCTTTGCACGTTCGCTTTGTAGACACTGGATCGGTACTTACGCCTACGTCACGCGTGACCTTTCCAACATGATTACGTAATGCGTGGCGCATCTCAGAGCAGTGCAAGATGAGCATTTGTGGTTAAAAAGTATATAAATTTTTATTTTTTTTTAGAAAATGACCGATAGTTTCGCTAGATAAGACTCTTATTCCTCGTCTGGGATCGTGTAGAGCCCTTTGAAGCGGCACTGAAACTGACATACCCGTTGGTAGCCGTTGAAGTCCACTATACGGAGAAAAATCCTGGAATGTTTTCCTCAAAAACCTTATTTTCTTTTTGACTGAAGAAAGAAAGACATGAACATCTTGGATGACATGGGGGTGAGTAAATTATCAGGAAATCTTAATTCTGAAGTGAACTAATCCTTTAAACATTTATGACATTGTGTCACAAATGACCTAATCTCCAAGTATATCTTTTGTGGATCACACCAATCAGTGCAGCCTGACACCTGCGCCCCAAGGCCCTTTGTCCCATCTGTTTGAGGGTTCATCTGATAACATTCTTCAAACACCTGTGAAGGCTGTGAAGCCTCTGGACTGTGGGTCCCTTCATCTGTCTATTGGAGACTCTGCTTCTCAAAGCTGTCAAATAAAGGTTGAAACCAGCCCGAGGATGTGACTCCAGCTGAGGAGAGCACACAAGATGGGCTACCCCTCCTCCTTTTGGAGTAAATTCAATCCTACGGTAGAATAGCGAAGAGTAATGAAGATGGTAAACATCAGAGGCCGTGAATTTGCTGCCATCTCTGGTTTTGAACTACAGCACTTCTGGGTTTAAGATTTTTATTCTATTCAGCATAGTTGTCATCCTAAATACAATGCCTCTCTCTAAAACCCAGCCTAATTAAAATGTTAAGATACTTGTCATTAAGGCAAGGCCAATTTCTGTTGAGTGCATAGGCAATATTTTTCTAAACAGCTGCTCTAAAATTTGTCTTTTCTTTCCAGGTGTGCAGAGGCAAGTTGTGCACTGTGTGGAGAGAACATCTGGAATTGTTGAGGAGCATTACTGTGATCCATCAACTAGGCCTGATGACAAGCAAACTAGCTGTAATAAGGGCTCATGTCCAGCCATGTGAGTTTTACTGCTGGACAGTCTTGTGCTTTACACACCCATCTGCAGAAGCCCACTTAATGGTTTTTAAAAGCCATCATCAGCGCAGTAAATTCCTGTGATGTTTCTGTGTCATCAGATGGTGGGTTGGAGAGTGGCAGAAGTGCTCATCTAGCTGTGGGGACATGGGGCTTAGTAAGAGAACTGTGCTGTGTATTCAGAGCCTTGGGCAGGATGAGCAACGAGCGCTTCAGCCTACCGAATGTCAACACTTGCCTAAGCCTGAGTCAATTGTCCCGTGCAACACACGCGTGTCCTGTCCTGCAGACTGGACTACTGGAAGCTGGTCAGAGGTGAGTATATATCGGCGACAAGGATCATCTCTTGCAGTTAAAATAGTGTCAATGCTATATGTGATTATGACATTCATAAAGAGTACAGAATGATCTGTGAAGAAAGGTTTTACTGAGCCTTAGCCTTTAAACCTGTTTTGTTCAGTTGCAACACTCCCCATAGAAAAAATTAAAAGAAACAATTTTGTTTAAATGGTATTTTCATTGTAGATAGGCACCATCATTTTGAGTTAAATGTGTTCAAAAGTCTGAAAATCTGTGTGTCACTTTAAGGAACGTCACTACCAAACACCTTTTTTCTGCAATTAAGCAAACTTTTTTGGGTTTTATTCCATAAAATTTAGTTTTTATGTGTACAACTGTTCAGAACTGTGCTAGCTAACCATGTGCTGATTAACATTTTTGAGCTAGGCTCAAAAGTATCTAAAATTGTCACTACCGAAACGGTCACGACTGAAACATGTGGTGAAGTTTTTTGAGTGTTTGAGTGTTATTCAATAAAATTTAGTTTTTGTTTTTTTTCTGTGCACAACTGTTCAGAACTGTGTTAGCTAACCATGTGCTGATTAGCATCTTTGTGCTAGGCTCAAAGTATCTAAAATTGTCACTACCGAAACAGTCACGACTGAAACGTGGTGAAGTTTCGGTTGTGACATCGTTTTTTGAGTGTTATTCAATAAAATTTAGTTGTTGTTTTTTTTTCTGTGCACAACTGTTCAGAACTGTGCTAGCTAACCATGTGCTGATTAGCATCTTTGAGCTAGGCTCAAAGTATCTAAAATTGTCATTACCGAAACAGTCACGACCGAAACATGTCATCATTGTTTTGGTAGTGACAAAAGGGGACACATAATCATTTATTTGTGGGAAATAAACAAATTTTAGTACAGCTATGCAAATCATTAGTATTTTAATATGTTTTAGTGTTTTAGTATGCGAGTTAAAATTCTGTAATGTGATGTGGTCGCTTACTGTCACTACCAAAAATGTGCAGTCACGACCGAAACATGGGATGTTTTGTCAAAAATAAAGTATATTGAATTATCAACTAAGATGTTATTATAGTGTGTGGTTCAATGTTTATTCAGACTAATGAATCCTTAACTTTGAAATCAGTTTGATAAACTTTATGCCTTTTGCAAAGAAAGATACAACAATTCTCATAAATTACACTTGAAATATTGTTAAAATTGTAATTGTTATTGATTTACCTGTGAAAACTTTTTTTTAAAAATAGCAAAAAATATATTTACAAGGTAGATGTAAACAAAGTCTTAATAGGTCAATGTGACCCTTCTTATTAAATTATTTATTATTGTGTTTCGGTAGTGACACATTTCGGGAGAGGGAAAATATTCCAAAACTTTCTGAAAATACAATATGAGAATTAACTGCACAATTACTAGAAATGTGTATGTGATTGTGCAATATTCATATAAAAATATAAAATTCAGATTTTGTTTCATGGGATACAACTGCACAACTCTTTGCCAACTCATTGTTATACAGAACAGTCTCAATTGCGGTCTCATTTTATTTTAAAATCGATGCGAGACAATTTTCTGACCTTGACAGCTCTTACTGACTGTTTCTTCCACAGTGCTCAGTGAGCTGTGCAGCTGGTGTCCGCATTCGTGACGTGACCTGCAGCTGGAATACTGGTGCAGACTGTGATCCGAAAGCCAAGCCTAATTCAACCATGCCATGCTATGCTAAGGACTGCCCCATGAACTCGGACACCTTTGGCAACGACTGGTCAGGAAGTGGAGCATCCAGCAAAGAAGTTTTCAATGAGATAAAAGCTATACCTCATGACAGTCCTACTATAAATCAGCCTAGAGGCAATGTTGACCTCAATGACATTATAGAAGGTGATTTCTCACATTACAGTCATGTTGAAAAGTCCTCTGAAAATTCTATCGTGAAAAATCTTCAAGTTGATGATTTTTACTATGACTATAATTTTATAAAATTCCATGAGGATCTGTCGTATGACCTTGATAAGGATGAAAATATGTTTGATAACTCAGGAATAAAACATGGAGACGTTTATCTGGCAGGGACAGATGTCCCTATAACTACCTCATCGCCATCCACCACTGCAAACCAATACACCACTATGCGCTCTGACAGCATTGCAGGCAAGGGTACTGAAAGTCATGGGCCTCAAAAGAAAGACATATTGAATGAAAATAATGATGAGCTTTTTGCTGAGGACTATTTTCTGCCTGTCATTACAACAACTGAACCATCCTCTGTTGTTACCAGGTTATTTAACAAATGGAAGGCATCAGACATTGATATTGGCTTAAGTCAGGACATAAGCATTACAAGGAAGCCTCCATCAACTGCAGATGTGTTCCCTCAGGACAAGCACACATTATCATATGAAACTGTGCCAAACATCATCTTAACTCCTGAAACACATGTGCATTTGAGCGGAAATTCAAATAACCATGACTTTACTGAAGATGAGAATGAAGGAGTGTTTGGTGAAGATGTTCCTGGGGGTGAAAGTGACTGGGAAAGCTTTCAACCACAACATGGCACTCAAAATTATGAACCTCCTTTAGATGATGTGTTTCAGTTTGAGAACAGACATGTTTATAATCCCACTACTCCATTACAATGGCGTACGGCCTCACCGACAGTCTCACCGAGTGCAACATCTCACCCATCGGAGCTTCTAAGCAGTGCTTCCAGCGATGACTTGGCAAAATATGAAGTTTTCACTGAGCCACCAACTAAAACGAAGGCTAGTGAACCATGGCCCGATGTAAATGAGTTTACTATGAAATCAGATAGCTTTTCTCAAGAGTCTGTTCCATCTCTAACTTCCTCTATCCCAGCCAAACATTACAGTAGCATGACCTCAGCAGCTGGAACAACAGCTCTACCTCCTACAGAAACGGAAAATGACTTTGAGCCCCCGCTCTTCACTCCGAATGAGATTCCGGACACTACAATTGCAGCAGAAACTCACAGTTGGTATTCAGGAGCCATTGTGACAACTAAGACAAACGGGCCTAAAATAGAGCCTTGGGGAACTCCGGTCCCCTTACCTTATTGGACAGAGATTGATAACAATGAGATTATTATTGCCCGAATGCTGAGACCTACTGAGCTAAGCCCCACACTCTCTACTCCTACTGAGCAGCCATCTCAGGGCACTAGCATTGAGCATTCAGTGCATTCATCTAGCCCTCTGATGCCCACTGGGCGGGTCATGTCTTCCCTTTCCCCATCGGCCTCCCCTGCACACTGGAAAAAAGGCAACTGGAGTGCTGTGAGTAGTTAATTATGCATTCCTCACATTCTCTATAGATATGAAACCAGCATGGGCTGAGAAACAGCAGTCGGCCACCGTGATAAAAGTCCTTGAATTATGCTGACAGAACAGCTTTAGATTTCAACACAAACATAACTTTGTCTTTCAGGTAATGAAATATTTCATGTTTAGCACCAAAAATGGATGTAAATGATCATATGGCACAGATATCCATCTTTAAATCAGACAGTAGCCATGTTTCCATCCACCCATTTTTATGTGAATTTTGGAATATCGCATTAAAAAACGCTGGATGGAAATGCCTAGATGTGCATAAATTCTAAAAATGTGTATTAAAAAAACGTATGTGTTCAACTGAGTTGGATAATTTTTTATCCAGTAAGAAAACATGCGCATAAACTATGTGGAAACTTGTTTACAGAATAAATTCCTCGATGCGCAATTTAAAAAAGTAATATGACTTTGCGCGATGGGATGGCATAACTGGACTAACCAGTGGACCGATCTCGTTGCACAGCATCTGAAATGTTGTTTTGATCATTCTGAAATACCTGAGCCAAAGTCTGTCATCAAAGTGGTTCGGTATCATTACCTCCCAGAACGGTCTTACATGACTGCATTCCCAAACAACAGGCATCTGAAAGCAAAATAACATAACTGCGTTTATTGCTTTTGTCTGTGTGCTATGAGGCACAAGTAATTTATTATATACGAAAAAAGTCCCACAGTGGCTTTTCCTACTGCAGCAACCAGTAACAATTTTGTTCTCTTCGACTCACTGGATGCTTTATTTGCAAATGTTTTATGTGATATTCCAATTTTGCGCATAAGTTAAATTCGTAACTTTGGATGGAAACATAGCTAGTGTATGTGTGCACCAGGTTTCATAACCTGAAAATCAAAGGGATGATATATTTAGAAGAATGTTGTTGCCCATAACCTCTAACTTTTAAAGTAACCATAAAATTTGGTTAGTTAATAAAAATGGTGATCCAGGAATGGGTCCTACTTGGATAAATTACTTTAACCAGGGTATTTGTTCAGTGTGAACAGATACTTTAATACTACAAATTATTTTGTATTGTAGTGCTCCACAAGTTGTGGGCTTGGTGCCATATGGAGGTCAGTGTCCTGCAGCACTGGTGAAGAATCAGACTGTGACTTAGCTACTAGGCCAGTGCCAGCGCGCCGCTGCTACCTTCGACCCTGCTCCGCATGGAAAATTGGAGAGTGGAGTAAAGTAAGTCCACATGCATGCAGCCAAACATATTGAATTCAATGAATGATAAAACAGTGGAAGTTGCTACTCCTGGTCTCTATTTCGGCAGTGCTCGAAGAACTGTGGTGTGGGAGTGAAGGTCCGAGAGATTCAGTGTTACGACACACGAGATCAGAGGTTGCTGCGGCCATTTCATTGCCAGGCCACTTCCCCCAGACCGCCTGTCCGAATTTCCTGTAACATCCACAACTGTTTAGATTGGTACACCTCCTCTTGGGGACAGGTAAAGAGGTTTCTGAGGCGTTCTGTAGCTGGTTTTCCCTCCGTAGTTATTTGCGTCTCTTTCCTGATCTTCACTCTACTCTCTTCATCTCTGTGTGTCTGATTTTAACACCATCTATGCCCACAGTGTTCAGAGCTGTGTGGAGGTGGGGAGCAACAGAGGCTGGTCACTTGCCCTGAAACTGGGAAATGTGATGACAATCTGCAGCCCAGCAACATCCAGACTTGCAACGTCCATCCATGCAACCAGTGGATTACTGGATCCTGGGGTCGGGTGAGTGTCATAAAGCTCTTGAGGACGCAGTTTCCAGCGTGTCTCTGCACTAAATAACAATTGGTGTGTCTAAGGCCCTGTTTACACCCGGTATTAAGATGCGTTTTGGTCGATCGGATCACAAGTGGACGACGTTCAACACAGGTGTACACTGGGTCTAAAACGTTTTGAGCTTGTCCACTTTTGACCACTTCCAGACATAGTCGAAAACCGACCGGATTGCTTTCGTAGTGTAAACGCTTGTGTGGTCAAATGTGTTCAAACAGCCACTAAAGATGCCTACCCTCCTCCTACTGACCTAATGCCTAAACATTGTGGGAAGTGTGTTAGCCAGACAGGATTTAAACTTTGTTGGCTAAAGGCCCAAGTTTGGTTTGAAAATGAAAAACATACCATTCACAATGTTCTCTCACCATTCCTGATTTCTAACACACACTCACAGAGTTCGGCATTGTTTTGCAGCTGTTAGAGCAGAAACAAAAGCTGCTGCTCTACGTATGTTTTTCTGTCACGTTCATATGTAAAATGCGCAAGCTTATTTTGTCCATTAGATCCCCTTGAAGATATCAGGACAAAAAGTGGACAAAAGAGACGGATTAAAACACCAAGTGTCTGCCTCTTCTACTTGTGATCCGATTGACCAAAACTCATCTTAATACCAGGTGTAAACAGGGCCTAAATATGTGAACCAAATAGTCCACACAATCAGAATTAGAGGGACATCATTTGCTGGGTTCTGTCCAGAATCTCAGATTTTTTTTTATTGAAAAACTAACCAGGAACATCTGTTTGGTTACATAAGTGCAGAAAACATCAGCAGTGTTGATTTAACAAAATAAGGCTGGTTTGCTAATAGGACTTAAAGTGTTCATATGATAAAATATAAAAGTCCTCCAAACCTTATGCACTGCCTTTTTAATTCTAAGGCCGTGTGTCCACCAGAGATGAATTCACTCAATCTGAATGGCATTTTAACGGGTTGAAAGGGGTGGTGTAGACCTGAAATAAAAAAATTTAAAAAAGCGTGTAAACACTTGAATCTGACTATGTTCTCGACTGTTGGTTCTGAATGTGGCGAGTGGGCAATGCAATGAATTTCTGTTTGAAATACATGTAAACAAATTTGTGAATCAGACTGCAACATTTATGGTTCATGTAAACAGAACTTTCAGAATCTAAAATTGGATTGGATTTCTTACAACTGATGAAAATAGTGTAAACCTACTGAAAGTGGAAAAAAACTGAATTAAAATTGTAGGATATGAAGGGGACCTATAATGCCCCTTTTCACAAGATGTAATATAAGTCTCTGGTGTCCCTAGAATGTGTCTGCTAAGTTTCATCTCAAAATACCCCACAGATCATTTATTATAGCTTGTCAAATTGGCCTCATTTGGGTGTGAGCAAAAACACGCCGTTTTTGTGTGTGTCCCTTTAAATGCAAATGAGCTGTTGCTCCCGGCCCCCTTTCCAGAAGAGGGCGGAGCTTTAACAGCTCGTGCTTCGGTTGCTCAACAACAACAAAGCCGGAGAATCTCACGCAGCCAAAATGACAAAAGTGTTCAGCCTTACATTGTTCAAACCGGAGTCGGACACTGATGGAGAGACTCAGGAAGAAGTTACAACTTTTGTTACTAACCCGGGAAGAAGCTCGTTGTAGTCCCTATCAGCCATTTGTTGTAGTCCTTAAAAAGCGATTTCTGTAAAAGAAAATATCTCCCTTTGCATTGAACTTTGAGTGTCGTAACTTTGCAGATGTTGTTTATGCTCAAACAGCAACATTACACACTAACTAAAGCTAAAAAAGTGAAATCATAATCCCCCTCATAGGTTGTCAAAACATTCTGTTAGGTTGTTGATCAGAGCCTTCTGATGGAAGATTATTAAAGGGCATTTGGCCCAGAATGGATGGATTGTAGAAACCGTCCTGAGTGTTAAACAGGCTTGTCTATTGTGTGTTGGCAGTGTTCGGTGTCCTGTGGAGGAGGCGTTCAGCGGCGATTGGTCAAATGTGTCAACACTAAGGCCGAGCTTGAGGATGAAAATGAGCATGTGGATTGTGATCATGAACCTCGACCAAAGAACACAAAGAAGTGTAACGTTCATGACTGTGACAGCGCCCCCTCTGGTGAGTAGAGCTTTGTCAATATGCATGTATACATTGTCTCTATCGCACAGAGTTAATTTGAGATTGCCTTTTAAATTGACTTTGAACCAAGGTAGAATTCAAATGTGAATTTATGGTAGTAGAATTAAAATGGAGTGAAATTCAAAGTAATTCAGGGTGCAGTTTCATTTCATTTTTAAAGTGCCCCTATCAAGGTTTTTTGGATATTATAAATGGAGTTATTGTTTCCCAAAATAAAGTAGTAATTCTGAACTACCTGTAGGTTTGTAACAAATTTGCATAATGCCAGCTTATGGTCTTCATTGGCTGCCTGGGAACGGCGTCTACTTTGCCCCGCTCTCAAACAGTGTTGTAGCTGAGACTGGAAGAGTTTGGTTTGTTTTGTCGACATGATGTTAAGAAGACGAT